>PVKS010026566.1:0-12466 GCA_004027875.1 Aplodontia rufa | reverse complement strand
TTAGCTCACCTTGCTCAGAGCGCGCGAAATGTGAAGGGGGAGGAGAGAGAAGTATTATGGCATCCAATATGGTGATTTTTCTCTTGTATAGAGCCCTACAAAAACCATTGCCAGCTTGATCCCATATTGAGGTGGCAATGAAACTCTCCTGGTGAAGCCAGACCATGTCCAGTTGTCTAGGCATGTAGTCTGGATTCACAGGGCAGTACAGCAGCAGAACTCATAGGCACTTCAGTGCACACCCAGCAGGCAGAGGTGTTTGCTGCACTGGCATAGGTGTCCAATTCATGTTGGTGTTGGTGAGGACACATCTATGGACAAAAGGAAAAAGCAGTTACAGGTGCAGCACAGGTTCATCACGACTATCCAGGTAAATGTATGCCAGCTTTGAGTCCTGGGAGAACACATTGTAGCCTGGCAACTTCCCTGGGTGGTGATATCACACTTGTACAGGTCAGTCCTGAACTTCAGCAGGCTCTGTGTGCACCAGCACCAGGTAACTCATAACTGACCAAAGGGAAGTAGCAAACACACCCATGATGATCTGTGTCACATCTGAAGGATCCTCCAAGTCACATGGATCCAGGTGCGGGGGCATTCACTAGTTACCTGTGATAACCATGAGGACACATGTTGAGAGGGCTTTTGTGCCCTTGACTTCACACTAAGGACAGTCCGCTGGAAGCCTCAGTAAAGGACCCTAACTACAGCCACCTTGGGCCAGCCGACACCTGTGCAGTGCCTTGGTAAGGTGATGGGGAAGAATCATTACACAGATCAAAGGCAATCACCTACCAACTGGCTCACAGTACAAGGAGCAGGATGGCTGGTGAAGCTCTCTCTGCTCACTGTCTGCATGGGCTGGTTCAGTGTATTTGTCCACCATTGGATGCAACATGATGTTAACAGGTGAAGTGAGGCAACTTAGCTTTGTATGTGTCACAGAAAAGATCAGTTTTTTTTTAATCAATAGACATGGCCTTACAATTAGGAGGGGTTCATCATCAAACAATCAAGAACAGCAGTGTAATAACAGAACAAGCCAATACTGGTGTCAGACCATGGTTTCCCCCCTTTGGGTTCCCCTTGGATCCATGTTTCACTTTACTTTAAGCCCCAAGTTAATTGGACTTCTTGTGGAAGTTGAAGGTTCCCCTTGGATTAGATTCACCCATACTACCTCCTTCTGGTCACCTTGATGTCCTTCCTATTTCCTTACCCTCTCCCTAACCCCCTCCCTACATCCCCCAGGAATCTTAGCACAGTTCCCCTTGATCATGTAAGAATTCATATATGTTGAATTAATTGTTAGGTTAGCCATTTAATAATCTGTTTCTGCTTATATTCTAGCTTCCACAAATGAGAGAAAACATTCTGCCCTTGAGTCTCAGAGTTTGCCTGTGGATGGCCTTTCAGCCTGTGGATGGCGTTCCTAATGCAGAACTCTAAAAGTCAGCCCAAGGTGCTGTGTATCAGCCTGTGGATGGCGTTCCTAATGCAGAACTCTAAAAGTCAGCCCAAGGTGCTGTGTATCAGCCTGTGGATGGTGTCCCTAATGCAGATCACTCAAAATCAACCCAAGGTGCTGCATATCAGCCTGTGGATGGTGTCCCTAATGCAGATCACTCAAAATCAACCCAAGGTGCTGCATATCAGCCTGTGGATGGTGTTCCTAACACAGAACATTCACAGTCAGTCCAAGGTGCTGCATATCAGCCTGTGGATGGTGTTCCTAATGCAGAATACTCAAAATCAACCCAAGGTGCTGTGTATCAGCCCATGGATGGCATCCCTAATGCAGATCACTCACAGTCAGCCCAAGGTGCTGCATTCCAGGGTGTCCACTATGTTGTGTTCCCAGGAGTCTTGTGTTAGGAGAAATGCTTATCAAGTATTGATTCAGCATGAAGGACTCATAGTGGAAGCTCTGGAGCTGGAAGGGCATCTATACTTTAGGTTTTTTCCTGTAGCAAATGAAGGGTGAGATCCTGGTCCTCCTGGTGGTAACAAGCTTCATCCTGTGGTTGTTCACAGGGTATGTTCAGCTGTGTTCTTTGCATCTCTGAATTCACTCATCTGGATGGGTACACAATCACTTCCTCTGTTACTTAAACAACCCATTCTACCTGTATTTTTGCCAGAGAAAGACCACATAAGAGGCTCTGGCATCTGCCACTTCATCATCAACTTGACCTTTCATTTTCCTCTCTGGCAGGAAAGAGATACAATGAGAAGTAATTCCTAATGTAACCTTGTTCTAACTTGGGGAGATGGAGGTGTTTTGCTCTTGACATGAAGATTTTCCATGGTGTGGATTTGAGTCCTGATAATGCAAACACATTTGCCCTTCCGCTGCCTCCCAACCTAGTGCCAACTGTCAATTCACATTCCACCTGTTCCCCTTGCCAATGCCTCTCCTCAACTTGATCTGCCTTTTCAAGGTTTTATTCCTGGATAGCAATCACAGTGTCTGACTAAACTTCCTCCCCTCTTTCCTGATACTATTTCCTCCAACCCAATGCCTTTCACCTCCATAGTACCAAACACCAGGTACAAG
Source organism: Aplodontia rufa (assembly GCA_004027875.1). Lineage (NCBI taxonomy): Eukaryota > Metazoa > Chordata > Mammalia > Rodentia > Aplodontiidae > Aplodontia > Aplodontia rufa. The sequence goes on along the minus strand of PVKS010026566.1, from coordinate 9,909 downwards.
GGGCACATTGTCCTGACATAAACCTATCCAGCAGATGAGGAGTATTTTTGTTGCTTGGCTGGCTGGTTGGCTGGTTTTAATGCCCTCTATCTAGCTATACATGTGTCCATCCATCAATCAAGACACATTGTATATAAGTAGGGTACACACAGAATGGTCTGCCTATATTGAAGGAGCTTTGTATTTGGGAAACCAAAGGAAATGTATGTGGAAAAGTTAGAGAATGGCTAAGCGCTGGAGTGTCTACTGTAACTGAGTTCTGAATGTTCTGAGGAGGGAGAGTGCTGCAGCAGGGTTCCAGAGATGCAGCTGAGGTGACAGCTCAGTGACAAAGGCAGCATGCCAAGGGGACACACAAGTCTCAGTGCTTCTTGTGGCTGTTGGTTTTCATTCTGTTTTCCCCTGAGGAAGAGGACATTTGTGGATATATAATCTACAAGCACTAAAGGAGCAAACTGTGTAGTCTGAATTATCAGAACACGCACACAGAAAGTACTGGCTTGGGGTGGGGATGGTGTTGATGATTGCGCCCCATTGCCCCCAGGTGTCTGCTGTCTAGACAGCACAATGAGAATCCTAACATTCAATTAATTTGAAGCAAGAATAAGACAGAATAAGTTCTGATCCCTGGGTCCCTTACTCCTAAAACCACCACATCCTTCATAAGAGAACCACATTCTAATTCAGAGAAGCTAGGAGGAGCCCTTCCAGGGGCACAGCAGTGTCAATCATGCCCTCAGAAACCATGACTCCAAAGGGGCTCCAATTTGACATATTCTTTAATAACAGTTTATATTCCAGTACATTGTAAAATAGAAGAGAAAGCCACAGGAAATTCTCTGGGTGAGGTCAGGGAAAGAAGGAGCAAGAGTCTTACCAGTACCATTGTCCCAGGTGGCTGCAGGAAGCCCCAAATCTGCCTCCCTGAGGGCACTGACCTTATTACAATAACTCATCTAGGTGCCAAACAAGCAAATAACAGTATCAAACTCCCAAGGGAGTAGCAGTACCTAGAGCTGCTATCTTATATCATCTAAAATACCCAGCTATGACAAACGCCATGACACAGGCAAAGAAACAGGAAAGCATGTCCCATACACTGGGGATAGGAACAGAACCTGCCTGTGAGAGTGGCAAGTGATAGGATTTACAGAAAGACAGATTTCAAAGCAGCCATTTCAAACTCATGCATGGAACTGCAGGAAAGTGCTCTGAGGAGGACAAGGAAGCCATGGTGTCACCCATATCACATGAGACCATGGGTATAAAAAGGCATGAGCAGGTCTGGGCATTGTGATCACATGCCTGTGATCTAGCTGCTTGAGATTCTGAGGCAAGAGGATCACATATTCAGAGCCAGTTTTAGCAACTTAGCGAAACCTTAAGCAACTTAGCAAGACCCTGTCTCAAAAAATAAAAAGGGCTGGGGTATGGCTCAGTGGTTAAGCACCCGTGGGTTCAATGCTTGGTACAGAAAATATTCAAAGAGGCATGTGTGAAATCTGGTGCTGGAAATCACAGCTGAGGCTGAAACCTCATCGAGGAGCGCAATGGTAGATTGGAGGAGGTGGAGAAGAACACATCAACATGGAGCTAAATCTACAGGTGCTGTTTTGAGCCCAAGAGTATAGAGGAAAGGGAGTGAAGACCAAACAACAGCACCACAGAGACACTTGGAGCATCACCGAGGGACAGAGGGACCAGAGGAAGCCCACCAAAACGACTGAACAATCCCAGACCCCAGAAGACAAACCCCAAGTGACACAGACTCAAGAACTCCAGAAACACAGTCAGACAATGCAAGGCAGACAAGTAGAAGACCATCAGAGTAGCAAGGGAAAGAGAGTCCACCACTCAGGGGAGCTCCCCAAAGAGCCCATTACTCCCAGAAGAGCCCCCTGAAAGAACCATCACTCACAAGGGAGTCCCAACAAACAACCACCTGCAGCCTGAGAGGTCACTCACAGGGGTGTCTCCAAAAGAACCCATCACTCAGAGGGGAACCCCAACAATCACCTGCACCCTGGGGGTCACACATGGGGGAGTCCTCCAAAGAACCATTACTCACAGATAAATCCAACAAACAACTGCTTGCACCCTGAGAGGTCACTCACAGGGATGCTCCCAAAAGAACCCATCACTCACAGGGGAGCCCCCAAAGAACTCATCATTCACAGGGGTACCCCAACAAACAACCACCTGCACCCTGGGGAGTCACTCATGGGGGAGCCCCAACAAATAACTGCACCCTGACAGGTCACTCATGGTGGAGCCCCCAAATCAACAACAGACTTTGCATCATGAAACATCATTTAGAAGGGAACCCTAAATCATCAGATGACTTTGCATCATGAAATTATAGGCCAGTGGGGAGTGGGATGACATGTTCAGCATTCTCAGAGAAAGCACTGTCAATTGGGAAGCCTACATCTAGTAAATCTACCTTTGAAAACTGAAGTCAAAATCAAGAATTGTTCAGATAATTAAAAACTCTAAATTTGTTACTAGCAGTCTCACCTTACATGAAGAACTGAAGAAAATTCTTTTGTCTAAAGCAAGTGACTCCAGAGAGTAATTGAAACACACACACACACACACACACACACACACACACCTGCCCACAAGAAGCATTAGTGAAAGTAATTATTTAATTATAAAAGACAGCCCCAACACATACTTTTCTTCTGTATTATAATAAAATTTTGAAAAGCAAAACATTATATATATATATATAATGTCCATTTGCTTTTCATTATATATATATATAATGTCATATAAATGTAAAATGTAATATGTGCTGAACATACTTGCCAATAAAAGCACAAAGGCAATGAGAGAAGATAGCTGCGCTGGCCAGCTTTGTGGCACAGTGACCAAAACATCGGACAAGAACAGTTTAGGGGAGATAAGGGTTATTTTCACTCACAGTTTCAGAGTTTCAGTCTATGTATGGCCAGCTCCATTGCTGTGGGCCTGAGTGAAGCAGACATCTTGATGGAAGGGCCCAGTGGAGGAAGGCCATCAGCTCATGGCAGCAGGAAAGCAGAAAGACAGAGAAGCCAGGGACAAGGCATAGTTCCCAAGGGAGGATTCCCAGTGGCTGACTTCCTCCAGTCATGCCCACCTTTCTACAGTTACTACCTCCAATTCATTCAGATTCTTAATCCATTAAGTGGATTAACATACTGTTTTAGTCAGCTTCTTCATTGCTGTGACCAAAAGACCTGACAAGAACAAATAGAGGAGGGAAAGTTTATTTGACTCCATTGCTCTTGGCCTGAGGTGAGACAGAGCGTTGTGGTGGAGGAGAGTGGCTCAGCACATGGAACCAGGAGGTAGAGATAGAAAGCCAACTTTCCTCACCACAAACAAAATATAAGCCCCAAAGTCACACCTCTAGTGGCCCACCCTCTTCAGTAGCCTTCCTGCCCATAGTTGGCCCCAAGTTATTCCCTGTCAGGGGATCAATGCACAGATTAAACCAAGACTCTCTGAGCCCAGTCATATTCTCTCTAAACTCCTTGCATTTTGACACATGTGAGCTTTTAAAGGGACACTTCATATCCAAACCATGCCAGATGGTGGTAAATACCATTATGACAATATATCATTGGATTTGTAACTTTAATATACATAATGTGCACAATAACTGTCAATTGGGAAGCCTACATCTAGTAAATCTACCTTTGAAAACTGAAGCCAAAATGCCACAAGAAGGAGATAAGAGAATAGAGCTGTACAAGAGTAACATGGCCACGTAACACTACAACCAAGCTGGCATAAATCTGGACTTGGTTGTGATAAATTGAGATGTGTGTGGCTAATTCTAGAATAGTTGCTGATGAGATAGATAGTAGAGATTTTTAAAGAAATTAAAATGCTAAAATATTAACATTGTAAAACAAGTCAGTAGGAATAAAAGGTGATATGAAACAGAAAATAAAAATTAAGGGGGCAGTAATAATACTAAATGTAAATGAATTGAAAAATTCAATTGAAAGCAAGGGTTTGTCAGACTGGACTTAAAACCATGATTCAACAACATGCTATCTTAAAGAATCATGGTGAAATGACAGTAAAAACCCGATAGTAAAAGGGTGAAGAGTTGTGTTGTGCAAACAACCAAGAAGCTGAGACACTCTACTAATAGCAGAGAATATGGCTTTTAAAACAAAATATGTTACTAAGATGAAGAGGCACATTTCATAGCAATAAGAGCCAACCCACCAGAAATATACAAAAATCATAAATATGGATGCATCTAAGAGCAGCTCCAAAACCTAAGAGAAATAAATGAAAACAGACAATTCAGCATCTGTGGGAGCCTGCTGTGAATCCATGGACAATTTGGCACCAGGAGGAGCTCACTGTGAGGCCATGGACAATTCAGTGCCTAAAGGAACCAGCTCTGAGACAAGGAACTTACAAGGAGGACTTAAAAGGAGGAGAGGGTTTTTTGACTCACAGGTTTGGAGGTTTGATCTCTTTGCTTTGGCCCTGTGGAGAGGTAACACAGAGGCCTCTTAAAAGTTCTAATGCTCCTAATAGCATCACCATGAGGACCAAGCCTTATTACATGGGCACTTAGGGGGACATTTAAGATCCACCCTTGATAAGAGACACTACAGCCAGACAGATGTTGAACAAGACAGACACCATTACCAATGAGACCAGACAGACATCTGTGTAACTCTCCACCTAACAGCAATGCATGTGTGTCCAAGGGCACATGGAGCATTATCTGAAATAGACCATAGTAAACCCCAGTAAGAGTAAATACAAAGTATGTACTTTGGCTACAGCAGAATGAAATTATAAATTATCAATAGCAATAAATTTGTGGAACTCACAAATATGTGGAAATTAAACAACCACACTTGGAGATAACGTAAGAGTCCAAGGAGAATTAAAAAACAAAATCAGAAATACTTTGAGGTGAATAAAAATGAAGACAAAACACACCAAAATCTGTAAGATTCAGCTAACACAGCTCTTAGAGGGATGTTTGTAGCTCTAAAAGTCTATATTAAACCAAATGAAATGAAATATCTCAAAGCTCCACTTTGAGCTACTTAGAAAAAGAGCTGAAGTAACCCTGAAGAAGGAGTTATTTGTTTAGAGTTTTGCCTGTATTTAATTGGACTCTTTGTTGGATTTCTTACTATACTTAGGATATGGGTCCACTTTGGATATGTATTTTCCTAATATTTTCACCAGTGTGTGGCAGATTGTTTTTTTTTTCTCCTTAGCATGACATTTCACAGAGTTGACAGTTGCTTTTTTGGCAACAGGGACTGAATTCAGGGGCATTTAACCACTGAGCCAAATCAGCAGCCTTTTTTTTTATTTTTGAAATTTTCAGACAGGGTCTTGCTATGTTGCTTGGGGCCTTGCTAAGTTGCTGAGGCTGATCTTGAACTTGTAATCCTCCTGCCTCAGCCTACCAAACTGCTGGGATTACAGGTATGTACCCCAATGCCTGGAGACATTTACATTTCTTTTTTTTTAATTTTTATTTTTGAACAACCATAGAAATTTTTACCAAAATAATATAAAATATGTATAGTTTCTAGATACTAGATTTACCCCCAGGAGTGCCCCCCCAATTTCCCACCTGTATCCCTCCCTTCCCACAATATCTCTAAAAAAGTATTAGGCTGTATAACCTTACACCTTATCTGGATTTAACACATGATAATAGTCCACCTTTCTGAATGGCCAGGGTCTAGTTCCAACCTCCACAGATGACTGGAGACATTCGACCCTTGGTTCTCTGGGTTAAGCTGATTTTACTAAGCATAATTTCTTCCATAGCCATCCATTTACCTTCAAAGGTTGCAATACCATTGTTTCTAATTGCTGTGTAAAATTCCATGGTATATATGTACCAGAGTTTTTGGATCCATTCATCCAGTGAGGGACATCTGGGTTGTTTCCATAGTCTAGCATTAGTAAATTGAGCTGCTATGAACATAGATATTGCTGTGTCACTATAGTGTGCTGATTCTAAATCCCCTGGAAAGATACCCAGGAGTGGAATAGCAGGGTCATATTGTGGGCTCATTTCTAGTTTTTTGAGGATTCTCCACACTGCTTTCCAGAGGGGCTATAAAGACATTTACATTTCTAAAAAAAACTTTGGTAATGGGCACTGATCCCAGGGGTGCTCTACCACTGAGCTGTATCTCCAATCTATTTTTTTTTTTTTTAGAGAGGACAGTGAGAGAGAGAGAGAGAGAGACATAGAGAATCAATCTTTATTTAGTTTTTCACATGGCTTTCATTGCTCTGACAGTTGTATACGTGGGTGCTGGGCTTTGAACCCATGTACTTGCGCATGCCAGGCAAACGCCGTAACTGCCGAGTCACCGCTCCAGGCCCTGCAGTCCATTTTTAAATTTTAATTTTGAGACAATGTCTTGTTAATTTGCCCTAGGTTCCCTAGTAGGTGGAATTACAGGTGTGTGCCATCATGTCCAGTAACACTTTGAATTTTAATAAGGACTACATTATCAAAGTTTCATTTCATGGCTTTGTTTTGGAGCTATATTTAAAACTCATCATAAAGCATGGTCATACACATTTTCTTCTAGATTTACACAGTATAACATTCTAAACGTAAGACTATGGACTGTTGAGGGAGTTTTGTGAACCTCATAAAGTTTGCCCAAGTCCATTTTTCCCATGTGGTGTCCAGTTGAGCGATCACCATCTGTGCGTAAGAAGCTCCTTTCTCCATCAAAGGCCATTGTCTCTGAGCTGCTGCCTGTGCATAGTGGGTCTGTTCTGGTCTCTCCACCATGTGCTCTCCTTGGAAGGTTATTGCCCCTATGACCTGCTGCCTATGCATAGTGGGTCTGTTCTGGGCTTACCACCATGTGCTCTCCATTGAAGGTCATTGTACATTTGTGTTTTTTTTTGTTATTGTTGTTTGTTTTTGTTTTTCCTTCTTTTTTATTTTTCTCATATTTTTATTGGTGCATTCTAGATGTACATAATAGTGAAATTTGTTACATATTCTTAACATGCACACAAATATAGCATATAATTTGGCCAATTTCACTCCTCAGTATTTCCCCTTTCCCTCCCTCCTCCTTCTCCCTTATCTTTTTCCTCTACTTTACTGATCTCCCTTTGCTTTTCATGAGATCACCCCCACCTTTCTTTTCCATTTTCCTCTCCAGCTTTCTCATATGAGAGAAAACATATGACCTTTGACTTTTTGAGTTTGGCTTATTTCACTTAATATAATGATCTCAAGTTCCATCCATTTTCCTGCAAATGATATAATTTCATTTTTCTTTATGGCTGAATAAAACTCCCTTATACACCACATTTTCTTTATCCATTCATCCACTGATGGACATCTAGACTGGTTCCATAATTCAGCTATTGTGAATTGTGCTGCTATACACATGGGTATGCAGGTATGGCTGTAATAAGATAACTTTAACTCTTTAGGATAAATACCCAGGAGTGGTAATTCTGTATCATATGGTGGTTCTATGCCTTTTGAGAAACCTCCATACTGATTTCCATAGTGATTTTATGAATTTACAATCCCACCAATAGTGTGACGTCCTCCTTTTACTGTACATCCTCTTCAGCATTTATCTATTTTTTTATTCAATCAAGATAGTCTTACATTTAGGAGGGAATTTTTGCCATAAAATCAGAGCAAGCTAAGGCTGATGCCATTTCATGGTCTTCCTGCTTTGGGTTCCCCCCAATCCCATATTTCCCCCTACTTTACCACCATGTTAGTTGGGCTTCTCATAGAAGTCAAAGGTAATCCCAGTGAATTGAGAGGCTGAGGGAAGAGAATTGCAACCCTGTCTTGAAACAATAATAAAAAAAAAACAGTTCTGGGAATGTAGAGAACCTCTGGGTTTAATCCAAGATACCCCCATGCTCACATCTGGTGAACATTTCAAGTGAATCCTTTTTTTTTTCCTAAAGTTGATTTGACTTGGGTACTTCATTATAGAAATGAAATGTTTTCCAATAGAATACAGAATGATTTTTGAACAAAATGGAAAAATATTTACTTTTTCTCCATCCTTATTCCCCCTAAAATTTAAAAATTATTCATATATACTACTTATGTCTTTTTTTTTACAAAAATTCGATAAGAATCTGTTTCTCCTTCTAACAGGAAACAAGTAAAAAACATTCGCTATATTACAAAGATGTTCAATGAAATGTCATGTTTAAATTGTTACTCTTCCCTTTACAAAGGGACTGGAGTGACGGCATTGAGGTTGGAGCACTTGCCTGGCATGTGCAAGGACCAAGTTCAAATTGTAGCACCACATACACAACTAAGTGTTGGAGAAAGAAAGGCCAGAAGAATAAATAAATAAAATTTATTCTCTCTGTGTCTCTGTCTCTTTTTTTCTTTAAAGGAAAGTTTCTTTACACACATTTAAACTCTGTTTTGTATAACTATCTAGCCAAAAGAGACTTTATGGAAACAATATGAGATTACAATGTGATCATCACCACTCTTGCTGCAATTACATAAATAATCAGGCAAAATTTGAGAAAACCTAAATGAGGAGAAGTCAGCATAAGAACAATCTCATTACATGCACTCACTTCTATAGAGGGGACTGGCTGGCCTGGGACATAGGATATCTGGGCTTCAAACTTGTAACATATGCTTCAATGAAGCCCACATTGAGAATCACAAATTCTATATATACTTTTGAATGTGGTGGTAGTTTAATTTCTATGTAGTATTTCATTTATAATAATTGGGGTCCTTTTTATTTATCTTTTTAACATTATATATTTGATTTTTTTCAGTTTGCACATATTGCTGCTATAACATTCTTTTGCATGGAAATATTTATAGGCATTTCTATTGTGTTTGTGTTGAAGAATGACATCATTGAGCAACAGCTACAGTTTATGTTAATCTCTAAGAGATGCCACGAAAGAGTTTATGAAAGTGATTGTAACCATTTACACGTGTAAGGGCTTAGTTGTTAAATGTCCCCCATGTGTGGAGAATTCAAGAAAGCTTAGTGGTGAAATGATTGTGTTATGAGAGCCTCAGTCCAATCAGTGAGTTAATCTCCTGATGGGATTAACTGGGTGGTAAGTGAAGTCAGGAAGGGTGTGGTTGGAGGTGGGGCATTACAGGAGGCATGTCTTTGGACTCTATATTTTGTCCTGGTGAGGAGAGCTCTCTCTAATACCTGATCATCATGTCTTGTGATGCTTTATTCCACCAAATTCCCACCATGATGCTCTACCTTACCTTGCACCCTGAGGAAAGGAGCTGACATTCTTCTGCATACTAAGGTCTGACACTGTGAGCTCTAAATACACTGTTATTCCTCTAATTGTTCTTTAAATATCTTTTGGCCACAGCAATAAAAAATATTGACTAAAAATGACATACATTGCAGAAGGTAAGATTCCTCTTCCTCTACATCCTTGCAAATCTCATCAATGTTTTAAGCAATTGCGTATTTGTATTAGATTGTGACTTTTCTTTTAAATATGTGTGGCACTTTGGACTTAAACAAGGGCTTTAAATGTACTTTATCACTGAGCTGAATTCTAAACTGTGATTTTAACTTGTATGTCAATCATTTATCATATGGAATACCTTTTTTATAAACACTTGGGCAATTTTATATTTTTTTGTGAAATGACTAACCAGATATGTGCCCGCTTTTTCCTGTGGGATGCCTTAATTTTTCTTACAAATCATCTCTTCTAATAACAGTAGGTTGAGTCTTGACATGGGGTAAATACATGGGATTTCTTTAAAAGCCAAGACCTTTGTACATTGTGCAGATTTGTTCAGGGCTGTAAAAGATTCTTGCCTGCCCGATGCCCCATGTGCATCTGCATTAGGCATGTCAGAGGAACTGTAGATCTGCACATGCAAGCCTG
>PVKS010026565.1:0-28503 GCA_004027875.1 Aplodontia rufa | reverse complement strand
GTCACTCTTGGGAAGGTGCAGCAGTACATTCTTCCTGTTTACGCCCAGCCCCAACTGTCTACATGGAACACTGGTCCATCATGCACACCACCTGGGGCTCCATGGAGCTCGGGAGCTTCCTGCTCCATGTAAGGTGCAGGGAGCGCGGCTCAACCCCCACGGGCTTTCCTGTGTGTTCTGTGGCCTCGCCGCCCATCTCCTCAGGTTTCACATCTCCACTCTGCCTTCAGCTTGCTGCTGGCTCTTTCCAGCTGACCTGAAACACAGGTGTCTGCAGCAGAGGCGAAGAACCTCCCAGTGGTCCCATTGACCCTGTCTGTGGCTTGGAGGGAAAGCCTGGAGTCACAGAGGGGGCAAATTCTGCTGGTCCTGTCCAAGCTGCCCAGCATGCAGGGAGTTTCGCTGCTGGATATGACCTGGGGAAGGTGGTTCCATCCAGACTCCAGTGCTGCTGCTGGTGTGTGGGTGGGCGGGGAAGACTTGCAGGGGTGCTGTGCTGGGGTGGTCTTCATGTCTGGGCAGGTAGGGGCGTGGAAAGGGAGTGGCTGCTGTCTTTCTGCATGACTCCTCATCCTCAGGCCCTGATTTGCTCTTTGGACTTCTCCCGTAGGAGCTGAAAGTGGAATGGCAGATGCACTGAAACTCTGCTGCTTCAGATTGGTAGAGACCATACACGTGGGATCCGCACAGGTTGGGGTTTCAGGGTGACAGTTCCACCCTCTGTCCCAGGTCTCTAGTAATCCAGGAGCAGATGGGTGGCCAGCACTTTGTCCTACCTCTGGCCCTGAGATTAGTCCCGGATTCTTCCCTCTGTATGAACCAAGGATACCACCAACTCCCGATTTCTTTGCAGTCAGGAAGTAGCTCCACATAAGGCTTCAATTCCTCCTCATGGCCATGTTCATCCATGGATCCTCATCATCTCCTCTAAAGGCCTCTGGTGGTGGTATTGAAAGTGAGCAATTTCTTGAGTTTTTTACATTCCCTGGACACTAGAAAGGTTATTACAAGTTAGTGTGATTGCTGATCACATGGTAAAAACATGCTGAATTTTGTAAGAAGTTGTCTTCCAAAGTGGCTGTGCTAGTTTACATGTCCACCAAGAGTGAATATGAGTTCCTGCTGCTCCGCATCCCCCAGCACTTGCTGCTGTGAGTTTTGGACTTTAGCTATCCTAATGAGTATGGTGTGGTTTTTGTTGCAGTTTTAATCTGCATTCCCCCATAACCAGACCTGAGGCATCTTTTCACACACTTATTTGCCCTCTGTACATCTTCTCCGCTGAGGTTTTTGGTGCATATCTCTTGCCCATTTTTAAATCAGGTTGTTGGTTTTCATACTGTTGGGTTTTAAGAGTGTTTCGTGTATTTTGGATAGCAGTCCTTATCAGATGGTTTTATTGCAAGCAGCTCCTCCCAGCCTGTGGCTTTTCCTCTCATCCTCTCCACAATGTCTTTGCAAATCAGAAGTTTCTGATTCTGCTGGGATTTTGACTGAGATTGCAATGTGCCTTTGGATCAATTTGTGTTGTTGGTAGATTATTAGGCGAGCCTTCCAGGCCTCAGTGAAGACCAGGCTGAGGGGCAGCCCAGCAAAGGCTGCAGCCTGCTGGTCTAGGACAGCTGAGTCACATCATAACATGTGTCATCTCCTCTTTCACCCACTCTTCAGGTCTGAGTCAGACAGAGTCCTTACACCTTCTCTCTGTGCCCTCAGTGCAGCTGTGAACACACCTCTCTGCACAGACTCTGGGATCTGTAACTCTGGATGTCTGCTGAGGCTTCCTGGGATTGCCCTTTTATGGCCTGAAGCTGCCTTTCAAAGGACAACACAGCCAGAGGTCCTCCCAGACAATCAGACTATAGAATCCTTTCTACTCTGAAGTTGGAGGCAATGATTGGAAACCCAAGCAAGACAAAAATAAGATGCACATTCCAGAGACCTGTGTCACTCTCCCCAGAGCTGTGTAAATACAGCAGTTGGGTGGTGGCATAAGACACCGTCACTCAGACACATGGCCTTCTTGAGTTTTGTCACCATCAAGTCCTCCCCAAACTCCCCCTGTACATTTTGCACTCTCTGGGGTCTGCAGCGCTGTTTCTCGAGCCTCCTTCTACCAAGTGAGGCTTCTGCACATTTTCTTCTAAACTCAAATTTCTCAGGGATAAAATTAGATTGCAGATCTGAAGTTGCCAGGAAGCTGCCTCAAGAGTGGGTGGCTGCAGGCCATTAACGGGAAAGATAAGTTAAAGTAACACTAATAAAACTGATGTTGAATGTAGGAAGCAGAAGCCATCTCACTGATTACCCTGAGACCTGGTTATGTCTCTCTAGTTTTCTGGTTGATTCAGGCCTCAAAATTACATCTATATTTAAACCAAAGTTTTAGTTTTCCCACCTGGATAAATCCTGATCTTCTCTGATAAATGATTCCTCATCCTGTATGACTCAGCTCTTGCCACTGCCTCCGTGGAGCCCTCCCCAATGTCCCCAGGTGCATGTAGCCTCTCATATCCTCCTGCTCCCACTCTGCCCAGCACCCCTTCTGGCAAAGGTAGTCACGGTAGGGATGGGGGAAAGCAAGGTTCGGAAGCAAGCAGCTTTTCCATTTTCCTGCCATCAAGAATAACTGAAAAGTTCTTCTAAGCCTTAGTTTCTACACCTATAAAATGGGGCCAGTGACAGCAATTTTCCCAGGTCACTTCAGATTCACAGCCCACACTAGTTCTTCAGCAATGTTAGATCCCTTCCCCTCCATGATTCATAAAACCACCACCACATTGGCAGGAAAACCTGGGTTTTGGTCCTGACTCTGTCACTACTGACTTGTGTGACCTCAGGCATCTACTGTACTCACCTGGGCCCCTCACTCCCCTCTGTCGAGAAGACATACATACTGCTCTGGACCAGGTTTTTAAATTATAATTGAAACTTTGAGGGGCTGGAGCTGTGGCTCAGCAGTAGAGTGCTTGCCCGGCATGTGCAAGGACCCAGATTCAAACCCCAGCACCACATATACAACTAAGTGTCGGAGAAACAAAGGACAGATGAAAAAATAAAGTTGATTCTCTTTTTCCTTTGTCTCTCTCCCACCCTGTCTTGAAAACAGAAAAACAAAAAATAAAATTTTTTTGAGAAAAATTATTTCCTGCCTAGGAATCTCATCTTTGAGCATAAAATAGGGCATCTAGGTGGTAAGCGGTCAGCCTTTCAGGGATGATTGTAGGAGTCAGGTGGGGTCTGGGACCTTCATGACACTCTCCAGTAGATTCACCAAAGAGCGTTTCCTCTGTCACAGTCCTAAGTGAGCTTCTTTCCTCTTCAGCAAGCAGATGAGGGTGGTAGAGTGCTGTGGTGTTCTAAGGCTGGAGCCAGAAGGGGATGGACCAGATGGGCCCAGAGTTGGGGGAAAAATGCTGAGAAAAATAGGCAAAGATTCTCCAGCGGCCAAGCTGCTTTTAACATCTCCAAATGGCAGAGGTAGAAGTGGTCATTTGGGACCTGCTGGCTGAATCCCTTCAGGTTACAGATGAGGAATGGCCACTCAGCAGTCCTAAGTGATTTAAGTGATTTGCCCAGGTCTCTACCCTGAGCCCTGTGAGTCCTGACACTGTGTCCTCCTCACAGAAACTGCTTCTATTTCAGTTGGTCGTGACTCCAAGAAGGGAAACTTTTGTGTGTATTTTGGCCCTGACAAATGTCAGAACTGCTTTTTTTTCCCCCCTGAAGCTTTCTTCATGGATGCTGTCAGTCTCATGAAGTTTTAATAGAGGATTGTGTTTCTATTTTCTGGTGCTGTTAGTTGCCATGAGTACAAACTTTCATTTTTAATGTAGCATGATTCACAGCAACACTTGGCTTGAAAATGGCAGAACCTCTTCTCTGGCAAAAAGTATGAGACAGAAACTAAACACGGGTAGGAAGCCATCATTTCTTGAAAAATAAATAAATAGAAAGAAATATTGATTAGATTTTCATTTACTTAAGAGCATAGCCTACTGGACCCACTGTTGCTGCAATTCAATTTCTGCACTTTATTCTGAATACTTTTGACATTTCCCCCCTCTTTCTGCCTTTTGCATAACCACAACCTCTTCCAAAGCAATTAGGAAGACTGTGTGCCTAGGGAAAGAGCTAAAAATGTTACGAGAAGAGAAGCCAAAAGGCAACTGTCAGTACAAACGCTGCAGTCCTTTTAGCTACTTTCTTCCTAGGGAAACATCGAGATCCAAGCTTACCCCAAACAGCATTCTTGGTTCCCACTCAGTGGATGGAAACCCGATTCACTCCTCAGGTTTGGGGGTCCTACTTCCCAGGCATCAGGCACAAGTATCATTTTGTACTCTATCCAGGAGGAACCTGGCTATGGGTGGTGAAAGGATTGAGGAGCAGGGCCTTCTCAGGGTCCCATTAGATGACTATGGAGACCTCTTGGTGTCCACATCTGTGCAGTGGTAACCATGCACACCAACCTTAAAAAGGATGGGGCTATTATCCCCACTCAACAGAGGACGAAGCTGAGGCACAGAGTAGTTAGGGAAGTTAACCAACATCCCAGTCTGGTAAAAGGGTGGAATCAGGATAAGAACCAGGCTGTCTGGTTCCAGAGTCCAACCTCTTAATCACCACTCAGACTGCCTCAAAATGACACATCGAAGGTATCTGATGCACTTACATTAAGTGTCACAGGATATGGAGGAAGTAGGGCACAGTGCACCAAAGGTGGGAGTGAAAATTGGTATGTGCAGGTTGGGGAACGGACAGTGCTTACAAAGCTAAATATACATATGCCGCACAATCCAGCTTGTCCATTTATAGCCATTTACACTGATGAAATGTGTGTGTGTAGATGCCAAAAGACACATACAAGAAAGACACACGCTCATAGCACTGTTTTCAATAGCCAAACACTGAATATCATGCAGATGTCCATCAAGAGAGAACAAATGGGTTAATCACGGCATCCTCACCCACTGGGATGTCACTCAGCAAGAAAAATGAACAAACTATACATGTAGTAAGGAGGGAACCACAGTGTTGAGAGAGAAGCCAGACACTAGGAAATACGGATTGCATGTCCATTTAGGGCAAATTAGAACACTCAAAGCCTATCCCTGCTGTTGGAGGTCTGAGTGGTGGGTGTCCTTGGGGAAAATGTATAGAAATGAGCACAAGGGAGACTTCTGCTTCTTGACCCAGGTGTGAGTGCATAGGTGTGTTGTCTGTGAAAATTCATCAATTATACCTTTGTGATGTGTAAGCTTTTCTGCAGGTATATCTAACTTTAAAAAGTTTACCTTTAGGGGCTGGAGTGGTGGCTCAGCAGTTTCGTCACTTGCCTGGCAAGCGCGAGGACCTGGGTTCAAACCCCAGCACCATGTACACAACTAAGTTTTGGAGCAACAAAGGCCATGTGAAAAACTAAATAAAGTTGTTTCTCTCTTTCTCTGTCTCTCTCACTGTCCCTCTCTCTTTAAAAAAAAAAAAAAAGTTTACCTTTATAATGAAGTGTCTAGTACAGTGCCTGCCAATACAGAGGACTGAAGAGTGCGCGCTCCCTGCCTCCTCTCCCCTCTCTTTGCTTGTCTGCAGGTATCTGAATGCACTTCGTTGGTTCCTCTTGTTCTCTCGTCTTGACCTTCAAATGGTGCTACAGGTACAGGGTTGGGGGTTGCTGGGTCACCATGAGATACACACTGTCTAAGCCCTGGAGGGTCTTGGAGATATCCTGCCTGGGTCAGGCCAAGTGATATCAAGTCCCTTACTGTTCACAAGAAACTCTCTTTGCAGATTTCAGCAAGCGGGCTGTGGGGATAGTTAAAAGAATTCTGAACCCCGGGGAGCATGATTCAAATTTAGTCTCTGCTGGAAACTTGCTCTACCAGTGGGCAAGTCACTAGGAACAACTGAGCCCTCACTTGTCATCACAAAATTCTTAATAGCTAATGCAAGTAGAAGTACTGTGTATATTGCAAAGTGCCACGTAAACACTGCCCTCATGGAAAATAACCAGGATTTGGCACACAGAGAAGGGAGCCCACAGACCTGGAAGGGGCACAGGCTTGCAAAGCACCCAGCCTCATGCACTTTCCCTCCTGCCTGAACTTCATGCTCCCTCCACTCGCCAGCTCTGTCACTAAGGTTTGGGCTTAACTTCTGGTGGCTTATGCTGCAAAGGCCCAGCAGACAAGGTGGCAGGCCACAGATGGTTCAAGACTGGGGCTTCTCTCAAGCCCCTCATGAATGCTGCTTCCTTCAACTGGCTGCAGCACCAGCTGCGTAATTTATCAACAACAGCGGCCCCTGCCTTTGTGACTATTCAGAGCCCTCACTTAGAAGGGATCTCAGACAGCATGGCAAAAGCTTGTTTTGTTTCCAGACTTCCATCCACAATACCCTCCAGGAGCTCCTGCCCTGCCCCTGTGTGAAAATCTCCCGCAACAGTGAACTTGCTACTTTATACATTGCCCCTCCTGGGAAAGACCTTGGGATCATTGTAGGATCTGATTCATAAGCATGGGGCTGTGGCAGGAAAAAAGGTTTGATAAGAAAGGGGTATGGAGCTCAGTCCCTGATGACAAACCCAGAAGAGCCACATCCCTTTCAGCCTCTCTGCACATGGAGTCAAATGCCCCAGTAGATGCCACTGAGGAGGAAGCCTGGCCTGGAGGGACCGAGTGGTGCCACAGTATCTCAAAGCTCTTGTTTCCACCATGCATGGCAGCAGGTGGGCACGTGCGTCAAACACACCAGGAAGGTGATGCTGACCATCACAGTTGTTCTCAAAACTTGTAGTCTTAGGACCTGGCATACCATGAAAAATTATTGAATATCCTAAAGGACTCTCCTGGGTTATGGCTGTAAATATTAAAAATTAAAACTAAATTAGTTTTAAAGTGTTTATTTAGGAATGTATTTAAAAATAAAAATAAAAAAATTTTTTTTCTATTTTCCAAACAGAAAAAAAATAGCTTGAGAGTGGCACTGTTTAACATTTGTGGAACTTTCCTTAAGGCCTGGTTTTCTGGAAGACAGCATTCACTCTGTTACACTCTCACAGGCCATGCAGCCTCTAGGAAATGCCACTGTTGTTTCCTGAGAAGAAAGGAGAACTTTCTGTGAACTCTTAGCGTCGTTGTGAAATCGTTTTTACTTTGCAGACCCCCTGGACTTAGAGGTCCAGGTCTTGGGAACACCCAGGACACACTGTAAGGACCTCTGGCCTAGTGGTTAAGAAAATATATTTTGATGTTGGATTGCTCAGAACCAAATTCCATTTCGGCCACCTAATATGTACTCAATATATGTTAGATTCTCACCATAACAGCTACTCAATTTTGATTGATTTTATGTCTAAAGCACAATATCCAGAGACTCCCATGGTAGGATTCAGAGCAGTGCTCCAATTTTAGTAATGAGCACTGTAGGCGAATATTGTTACTGTACATGTGTATGACATTCTGGTTTTACTTTGGCAAATAAAATTCACAGAGATGGAATCTTTAAGCAGCATGAAGCTTTGCTATGGAGAAACTGACTTGCAGGTTAAAGGACAAATAATTCCCATCACTGTGAACCCTTAGGCCAATTCCATAACCTTTCTAAGTTTCGTTATCTCTTTTATAGAATGAGGTTAGTAGTACTGCCTGCCTCCTAGGTTAGCTGTGAGAAACCTCTTCCCTCTCTCTCTCTCTCTCTCTCCTCTTCCCTCTCTCTTTCTCTCTGTCTCTCTCTTCTGTCTCTCTCTCTTTCTCTTTGTCTCTTCTATATCTCTCTTGTCTTGGCAAAGACAAGATGAAATAACTTAGCCTAGTACCTGGTACATAATCAGCACCTAGTAAGAGTTAACTAGTATTTCTTTTTTCTTTTCCTCTCCCTCCCTCTTCCTCCTCCCCACCTTCCTATTCTTATTTTTATTCTTTTTGAGAGGCCTACTCACTGTCATTACCCAGGCTGATCTCCAACTCCTGGGCTCAAGCAATCCTTCCGTCTCACCCTCCAAGAGTAGCTAGGACTACAGGTGCCTGTCACCATGTCCAACTACCTGCTATTATTTTTAATCAAAGGTTCTCTTTTTCAATTCAGCTTTAATTGATGTGGAATTGTGCATATGGTGTGCCATGTGATGTTAACCAGAGACTTTCAGTGGCAGTTCTCAGTGGCACCATAGGTCTCAACCATCTACAATAACCAAAAGGATAACATGCAAAAGACACAAAAATTGCTCCTTAGATGAGTCAATTTGTCAGAGTTTAGATCAGAATTGATTGAGTTATATTTCTAGTATTTCCTCTAGGTGCCTGGGTTCTCTGATGCAAAGAAAGCCAATCAATGGTCATCATCCAAGACCCCTGTGGGAGTAAAGTTGGCCGCACTGGAAGGCACACCAGGTGCCCCGCGGGCTGACACATGCTTGGCAGTTCTGTTGGCGCAATGAACACCCCATTCTCTTTGGCCAGCATGAAGATTATGGTGGGCTTTGGCCATATTTTAAAGAGTAGAAGGCTCTGGAACCTCCAAGCCCTTCTCACTCTGGTAGCAATGCCTTCTGATACTAAGACTGAGAGAACTAACAGCAAAGGCATTAAAATTTTGTTTTCAGCAATCAATGTTCCACATCACTCCTACTTCCTCCTCCCTCCATTTTATAAGCTAAATCCTCTCTCAGTTTTAAGTTTAAAAATTTTTTTAAAGAGAGAGGGACAGTGAGAGAGAGAAAGAGAGAATCCATTTTGTTTAGTTTTTTTATGCAGCCTTTGTTGCTCTGACACCTTGGTATGTATATAGTGCTGGGGTTGGAACTCAGGTCCGGTGCCTGCCAGGCAAGTGCTGTAACCCCTGAGCCACTGCTCCAGTCCCAAGTTTTAAATTCTTAATTGCCACATAGCATTGGTCACTATCTCTGTGGTCAAGGCATTGTTATTCAGCAATGCCCCAAGCGTTTATTGAATGCCACCTGTTTGGCAAACATTGCAAGAGGATACAAGGGTGAAAGGGCGAAAGGGTGGGCCATTTGAGCGGGGCAGTCATGTCTTGGGTGATATGGAAACAGCTACACAAACAGGTGGCCACAGTACAGGGAGAGAGGCAGCGGCAGATGAGAGAGGCAGGGACCTGGCAAGGACACCAGGAACTGGCTCCTCTTATCATCAGGTTTCATTCCAATGTCACCTTGGCTGAGAGGGATTCCTTTCCACTGCATGTGCAATAACGCTTTGTCCCAGCCTTCTGTCACATGGGCATTTTTAATTTTTCTCTCAGCAATTATCATCAAATATTCCATTTATTTGTTTCTTCAGATGTATCATGTGTTTCCCTACCTGGTAGACACCCAGTGAGCAATTGTTGAGTGGCCAATGGAGTCTCTAAATGATTGAATGAACTTCCTGCTAAGCATATATTGTCAAATTAAATCATTAAGCCAGGCATGGTGGCACATGCCTATAATTCGACCAACTGGGGAAACTGAAGCAGGAGGATTTTGAGTTCAAGGCCAATCTCAGAAATTTAGCAAGACCCTCAACAAATTAGTTAGAGCCTGTCTCAAAATAAAAACATAAATAAAATTTAAAAAGGTGGGATTAAAGCTTAGTGGTAAGTACCCACTGGGTTCAATCCCCAGTACTACTCCCCCCAACACAAAAAATTAAATTAATCTAACTCCCATAGATGATTTGGGGTCTAAGTTCCATAGATGATTTGGAAGGAAAAGTTTAAGATGACTGATGTGATGATATATACAGAAGTATATTTTCAACATATCAGAATTTTTTTACAAGAATATTGGTTAAGGGTCCGTCTTCTATGATTATAGAATAAAGAAGACTACAACTAACATGAAAGAAATTCTGTGACCAGGCCCTGCAGATTAGAAACTCACATGTGAGTTTAGTTCTAGAGACTTAGGGGAAAGTAACTATTTGTTTTAATGGTTTAATTCCTTTGCCTGTTTGAAGGTGAGTAGGCTTAGCCAGATATCAGATTCTACGAGGCCAGTATAGAGTAACCAGCTAGTGATGCCCCAGAAAATACTTCGGAATCTTCAATCACAGACATATTGTGTATATAACATATTTACATGAAATATATGTACACACATTTTGTATATTTATAAATACACATACCTGTGCCCACACAAGCATGCACAGATGCACAGGAACATTAAAAACAGTGGGAGACAGTTTAGCCAGCACCGTTGCAGTGACACAAGTGCCCAGACAGGTCAGCTGTCCCAGTTTTCAGGCACACCTGCAATGATACACCATCAATGAACAGTGAGTTCATTAGGTTGCAAAACTACTATGCACATTTGGAACATTATTGCAGAGTTGGACCATTTTTTTTCTCACATTACTGGGTATTGATTCATCCAGGAAATGTATCCAGAATCCCAATTGAGTGCCAGGCCCAAGCATGCAGAGAACTTGGAGTAAGGATGGAGTCAGACAAGGAAATACCATGCTACCATTCAGGGTGGTACTGCTGAAGTCTATGCAGGGAGTTGGGGAACAAGTGGGACTTATGGATGTGTGACGGGGTGCTTAGAAAACTTTCTGAAGGAGGGTCCATCAGCAAGGATTTGAAGGCTAAATAAGAGCTTACTAGGGAGAGTAGGAGGGGGTGGGGGTCAGGGAGCGAGGACGGTGTGCCAGGCAGAACAGCACATTAAAAGACAGGGAGAGAAAACTCAGCAGATGATACATAAGGGTGTGCAGGGGCCAAATGTGTGGCTGCAGAAGCAGGCTGCAGACCCCTTTGCGTGGACCTCATGTTTGAAGCCAGGGTGTATGAACAGGGGCCTGAAAGTTAAGGTGTATCACTGCAGGATTGCTGCAGATCTGCCTTTTAGGAAGAATCCCTTCGCAGATGTGAAGAGGCCCTGAGTGGGAAGAGGCCTTTGCCATAGTGCAGTCCCAAGGCAGTGGAGACCAAGTAGAGAAGATGGACGTAAGAGAGTAAAACGAGAGAAGTCCTTGGACTGAGAGACTGGTAGAATATGATGGAGAGGCTGAGAGGGAAGGAGGGGATGCTGTGGGTGATAACCAGTGTACCTCAGGCCTTGTTCGAGGCTCCAGGCTCCACAGTGAACAGGGTGAACTGACATCCCTGCCCTTATAGCGCTAGGTCAGATGGGAAAGATCAACCAGAAATAAACAAGCAAGTCAGCATACACTGTAACCAGTGCAGGGTTCTTAGGTGCAAAACAGACAAAGCAGCTCTGGCAGAGAGGGTAAGAAGTGTGACTGTTAGGCAGGGTGGCTGAAGACCTGCAGGGCATGAGGAAGCCAGCCCATTTGCTCTGAGGGGAGGGCACTCCAAGAAGTGGGAATAGCAAAGCAAAGACCCTGAGGCCTGGAATATTCCAGATCTTGGTAGGAGCCCCTTGCAACTGGAAGGATGTTGGAAAAGAACAGCAGATGAGCTCAGAGAGCTGCAGGGGTGGAACGGCAGACAGACTTTGAGGGGCTTTACGGATAATTGTAAGGACTTCATTCACTCAGAGTGAATGGGGGCCACTGGAGGGGAATAAGCAACGGGAAACATGGTCTGAGCAGCGCTGGCTTAGAATTAAAAGCAGACTAGAAGGAGCAAGGGCAGAAGCAGAGTGACCTGGAGTGACCACAGCCATGCAGGGTTGGAAGCACTCCAATTCAGGGTTGATTTTAAATGTGGAGCCACTGGGCATTGCTGATAGATTAGATGTACCTGACAGATAGGAATCAAGGTTGGCTGAAGAGTTTTGGCCTGAGCAACTGGGAGAATGTAACTGCCATCTTCCAAGTCAGAAAGATCTGAGGTGGAGCTGGTGTCTGGAAGGGTTATGGGGGCATTTATAGGTTTAACTTGGGAGAGGTGGAGTTTGAGATGCCAGGTAGAGATGTCCAAGTAGCAGAGAACTGCAGAAGTCTGGGCCTCATCTGGCCTTCAGATGGGACAGGGCAGATAGGCAGACCAGATAGATGGGCAACCCTCTGCTGAGTGTCAGGGTGGGATTATCTCCCAACCCCCTCTAATGTGGTGGCTCCAATGTAGCTTTCCATCAGAGTCATTAAGGGAGCCTTTAAAAGGCACAGATTTGGGGCTGGAGCAGTGGTTCGGTGGATACAGTGTTTTCCTGGCATATTTTAGGACCCAGGTTTGAACCCCAGCACCACATACACAACTAAGCAACCAAAAAACTAAATAAAAATAAAATTGATTCTCTTTCTTTTTCTTTTTCTCACTGTTGCTTTCTTTCTCTCTCTCTCTCTCCTCTCTCTCTCTCTCTCCTCTTTTTTAAAGGTACAGATTATTGGATCTCACTTCAAACCTTTTGAACAGGAATCTCAGAGGTGGGACCCAAACAAAAAATTGTTAAAACCCTTGCACATTATAGCAAGCTTTCTGTTGTGTTTTTGATGTTTTTAAAATTGAAAGAGTCAAGAAAATAAGAAAAGCTGCAGACTGGGAGGAAGTATGTGCAAAGGAATAAAGATCTTTTTCCCCCAAAATACATGAAAAATTCTTAAAACTCAACACGGAAACAAGCTGCCCAGTTTAAAAATGGGCAAAATACTGGAGTGGAAACCTCAGCAAAAATCATAGATCATCAGGGAATTGCAAATTAAAGCAACAAAATACTTCTATGTACCTATTAGAGTGGTGAAAGTCTAAAACACGGAGAGCCCCAAATGCTAGCAAGGATATGGAGCAGCAGGAATGCTCATTTACTGCTGGTGGAAATGCAAAATGGCACAGCCCCTTTGGAAGACAGTCTGGCAGCTTCTCACAACACTAAATGTTCTTACCATATGATCCAGCAAACGCACTCTCCGATATTTACCCAAATAAGTTGAAAACCTAGGTCCACAGAAAAATCTGCACATGGATATTTATGTCATCTTATTCACAATTGCCAAAACTTGGAAGAAACCAAGATATATTTCAGGAGGCAAATGGATAAATACTATGTGGCTCATCCAGACAATGGAATATTATTCAGCATAGACAGAAATGAGCTACCCAGCTATACAAGGGCTTGGAGGAGACGTCCGTTTATATTGCTATATGGAAGAAGTTAATCTAAAAAGGCTACAGAGTATGTGACACTGTGGAAAAAGGAAAACTATGGAGACAGGAAGAAGATCAGTGGCTGTCAGAGGCTTGGGGCGTAGGAAAGGGATGAAGAGTCAGAGCACACAGGACTTCCAGGACAGTGAAAATACCCCACACGACCCTATGCTGGTGGATCATGTCATTATTTATTTGTTCAAAGCCATGATCTGCACAAATGCCAAGAATGATCCCTAACACAAACCATGGAGTGATTAAAAAGAACCAAACAAAATGTATGGGGTGGAGAAAAAAGGGACACCGTAATTTTCACTCACTCTAAAGTCCTAAATGCTTGTCAAACATCATTTGATTAAAAATATGCCTTCTGTCCCACAGTGGAGCAGTTGCTGGAGATGGGTGAGTGAACAGAGTGGGGCCATCGCTGCCCTGACGCAGGTCATATCTAGGCAGCCCATTTGAAGTGTGCAAACAGGCAGGTGGCAAGTGCCTGGGAGTGTGGGTCAGACTGACCTGGCCCTGCCTGGGAAGGATCCCTGCTGCACAAGCAGGAGGGGACAGTGGGCCCAGAGTGCTGTGCCAGGATGACCTCACACCTCAACTGAGTGCTCACCTTTCTCCCCTCTGCAGCCCCCTCTCTGTTTCTGCCTAAATTCCTCTAGAGAGCAGATGAGAAGGGTGAGTCATGAGTGCCAGGGACCGTCAAATCCAGAAGAGCCCCGGAAAGTTGCCTTCTGCGAGGAGACACCAGACCCATGAACGCAAGAGGGGAGGGTGGAGCCAGAGGGGATCTGATGTCTTTCTATGCCTTCACCATCCTTTGGTGTCACAAGCTCTGAAAATTCATCATAGGAGCAGGGGTCTGTACATGTGCCCTCTGTCATAATTAAAGGCCTGAACTCCGCATGTCTTGAGATGCACAAAAGGTTTGTCTCCAAAGGTGATGTCTTGGAGTCCAGGGCAACATTTGGAAGGGCAGAGTGAAGAGAGCAAACTTCCTGCTTTGACCGGATGCTTATCTGGATAAAGAATACACACCTACCCTGGGTTGTGTTCAAAACAACAGCTCTGTGCTACCTTTTATTCCAACAAAAAGAACAATGGTGCCTATTGAGAACACATGCTTCTACTAAGAGAGAATTAAGCTCTTAACATTATAAAAAAATTAAAAGAAGGTAATATAAATAATGAGTGTTGGTGAGGATATAGAGAAATTGTAACCCTAGTACGTTGTGGGTGAGAATGTAAAAGGGTACAGATGCTATGGAAAACAGCATAGTGGTTTCCCCCAAATTAAATTACTATACAAAATTAAATTACAATTACTATATGATCCAACAATTCCACTTCAGACTATATATTCAAAAGAATTGAAAGCAGGATCTCAAGCAGATATCTGTACCTTCATGCTATAGCAGTATTATTTACACTTGGGTATAACCCAAGTGTCTATCAATCAGAGGATAAATGGATGAACAAAATGCAGCATATACATAAAATGAAATATTATTCAGCCTTAACAAAGTTCTGACACATGCTACAATATGCATGATCCTTGCAAACACTATGCTAAGTAAAATAAACCAGCTCCAAAAAAGATCAGTGGCCATTCAGAGGCTTGGGGAGAGGGAAAGGGATGAAGACAAATACTGTATCACTTATTCACTTCACCTATGTGAAGTAAGATTGTCGAGTTCATTGAAACAGAAAGTAGAATGTGGATTGCCAGGGGTTGAGGAGGAAGGCATGGGGAGTACTCATGGTAAGCCTCTCAGAAATGAAACCGAAGACCGACTGGTTCCATAAGCACCCTCCTGCCATTCATTGATTCTCTACCTCCCTTCCCTACACCACAACCTTTCCATTGTTTATTATTCTGTTGCTCATTTTAATCCAGAGGTAGGAAATGACATTTGAGGCAAAGCCTGACTTATTCCCTTTATGTTTTTATCAATGGTAGTACTCAAATGTTTATTAATAAACTAATTAATGGGATCTTTTTAAATTTAAAAGGCACTCATTTTGAAATCTGAAGGCACAAGTTCAGTCACTGTGTAAATTTTGAAAAGTGTCTAATCTCCAATCTCTTTGGGTCTCACCCTCAAATTCTGCAAACTAATGCATTAGAATGTATCAGGAACCAAAGCAGTTCCCACCACATCCCAAAAGAAGTTGAATGGGCATCTTTCCTGCCATATGCCCCAGAATCTTTAATACAGCCTTTAGGAATGTGCCAGAGAGAGATTGAAGTGCAGAACCCTTCCCATGTTCACTTGTTCACAGAATCCTCTAAATGTGGACTGTCCTGTGGGACTTTGGCTGGGGATTATGAAAGACCTGCTTGAGAAGTATGTGGCTTCTAAGGACTGCTTTAGCTCCAAAGGCTCATGGATGACCTTCAAGTCTCCATGATGCCTCCCAATTGCTTGCCTGGAATTAATGGCTCCGGATTTCAGATTGTAAATGATCTTGTCTCCTTTTGGCTGTTTCATGTCTCTATCATACTCATGATTGTCTGAGGTTCATTTTCCTCTGTTTATCTGTGACCTGCAGGTGACTACTGGGGCCACTGAGTCAGATTCCAATGAAGCTGCTGCTCCTTATCTCAGGGAGCGATAATGGCACCTCCTGTTACCAAGAAAGATAAGGCAGTTACTCTGCTGCTGACATGTATGTGAAGGCATCTGAGTGGGCAGCTGTCACCTGGAAAGGCCTGCTGTGTTGTCCTTTCACTGTGAGATTATCTCACCCTTGTGATTAGTAAACAGTTACAACCTAACCTGTGGGTTTATCTTGGCAATGTTAACGATCTTTCATGACTTTTTTAAACGACCAGATGTTATAACTGAGTGGAGGACAGGGAATAAGGAGAACATGTTAAATGCAGAAATCTGGGCATGCTCGGGGCTGCCAGAGCACCCCAGCTTTGATCTCCTATCGTAGGGCTTTCATAACAAAGCGCCTCAAGCTGGTGGCCTAGAGCAACAGAGATGTGTTCTCCCAGGGATCCGGATACTGGAAGTTTGACATCAAGATGTTGCAGCACTATATGCCCACTGAAGCTTCTAGAGGAGGATACTTTGTTGTTTCTTCCAGTTTCTGGTTAAGGCTGGCTCTATCTTGACTTATGGAAGCATCACTCCAAATCTCTGCTTCTGTCTGCCCGTGGTTGTCTTCCTTCTGAGTCCATGTCCAAATCTTCCTCTTCTTATAAGGACACCAGTCATATGGATCGGGACCATCTAATGATCTCATATTAACTTGATTATATATGCAAAGACAATTTCCAAATAAGATCACCTTCACAGGCCTTAGGGTTTAGGATTTTAATCTATCACTTGGGGACATGATTCAGCCTTCTCCACTCCCTGTGTCAAGGAAAAGCATATTTGGAGGTCAGCTGTAGGCAGTATATTTTGCTCAGCCCTCTGAGCTCTGTCCATGGACAATGGCCATCTGCTTTCTCCTGTCAGGGTCAATTCTTGGTTTTTTAAAGAGGACAGTCCAGAATACAGTCACCCTCAGCACAAAAGTCAGAGTTTAGGGTCAGGGAAGTCAAAGGTATCTAAGGCTTCATTTACAGTTCTGAAATTATCATTACATGGGACTTAGAAGCCAGCAGGACTCTGGTTTGAATCCTACCCTCATTGCCTGGTGACTGTGAGACTCTAACCACAGCTGTTGACCACTCTGAACCTTGGCTTCCTCACAGGTGATGGCAACTATATCAATTCATCCCGGTGATTCTCGCCTGGGGGAGATTTTGCCCCCCACCTCCCACCTTAAGAGGCAATGTCTCCAGACATTTTTTTATAGTCCAACTGAGGTGATATTATTGACATCTACAATGCCACATAACCAAGAATGACTAATAATGTCAATGCTGAGATTGAGAAACCCTGACCCATCCTTGTGGGGTCATACTGAGCTTTGGAAACAAGGCACTGGGGTATGCAACACGTGCATGACACTGGGCCATCCCAATCAATGGCAATTCTACACATAGGGAAGCAGGGAGTTTGTGAAATCCTATAAAAATATTTGACCTTCCTAGAATCTTATGAAAATGAAGAGGAACAAATGCGCTCATACTCAGTGATACATTATTAATGCCCAAGAAACACAAAGAATGTAAAAGTAAGATGGGTGCATGCATGCTCACGCGCGTGCACACTCACACAGACACACACACACACACATACAGGATGCTGGCTAAAGCACATGGTGAGGAATAATAGAACAAATACAAATGTTATTGGTGTGCATATGCCATATGCCTTTTACCTTCTGTCTACCTCACCTCATTTAGTTCTTTCAGCACACTATGAAGTAATTTGTATTCCCATTTTACAGATGAAGAAACCAAGGCTCACAGGAATTTAGTGTCCTGTCCCTATGTCTGTGAGCAGTAGAGCCTCTGAGTGGCTGAACCTGAGTCTCTGTCATCAAGTGCATTGATCCTCTGTTACCCCACCTGATTCACTGACAAATTCATTAGTCATAAATCTCATGGTGGCATACTGAGAAATGTAGACAGAGAAACTCTCAGGAGAATTAGAAACGTGGAGAAATTTCCTTAGGGATTCTTAAGGGATCTCTACCATTTCAGAGTCTTCCTTGTCTTTTTTGCATTTGAGGCCAGAGCTCTTTTGATATCCTCTTTGGTGATCTTGTCAGCTGGACCAACCCTGCTCTTCAGAAAGATGCAAAATCCCAAGAAACTCTCCTCTAGCTGCCCATGACAAGTCCTATTCCCTTGAGATAACAGAGTACCAGCACACTTCAAAGAAGAGTATCTAATTTAATCAGAAATATGGCAACAGTGGCACAAAGCTGAGACTGGAGAAATGGGAGTATACTTTTGTAATGTTCTTCAACATATGTGAAGAAGTACAATATCAGTTGAAGGTAGACAGTGATAAGGTACAGCTGCATACTATAAACCCCCAAATAACCACTAAAATAAGAGGCCACAAAGGAGATGAATGGAATCATAAAAATACTCAGTCCACTAAGAAGATACACAAGTGTCCAACAAGTACATGAACAAATGATGAACATTGTCAGTCATCAGTGAAATGCAAGTCAAACCCCCCAATGAAATACCACTTCATACTTACAGGGGGTGGATGTATGCAAAAAGATGTCAACGAATGTTGGGGACCATGTGGAAAAAGAATACTCATAGACTGCTGGAGGTAATGGGGCAACACTTTGCAGTAGTTTGGCAATGCCTCAGACCCTTAAACACAGACTTACCACCCGATCCAGCAATTCCATTTCTAGGTCTAAACCTAGGAGAAAAAATACATGTGTCTACATAAAAGCTTGTACACAAATGTTCATAGAAGCATTATTTTAAATAAACAAAAGTGGAGAAACATCCAAGTGTCCATTAATTGATTACTGGATAAATAAACACGGTATATCCATACAGTGGAATTCATTCATTTAAAAGGTCAGATGAGGTACTGACACTAGGAACCTTGAAAGCATCACGCTAAGTGAAAGAAGTGAGTCAGAAAAGAACTGTACTGTGTTCTTCCATCAAAAATCCAGAATAGGAAAACCTTTGCAGACAGAAAGTAGATTAGTGTTTGCTTAGGCATAGGGGAGAGATTCATTCACAGTATTTTGGTAAATATAACCAGTGGATGTATATTTGCAAATACCTGGTCTTTTGGATGATTTTATACACACAAATAGGTATATTTGATAGGACAAATGTAAGTCTCTCTCCCACTAACTAATGAAATATCCAATTACTTCTTTCTCACATGCAAAACCATGTACCAGTAGGGGAGAGCTAAGAATGGGAGGATCTGGTGGTAATAGCTAAAGCATATCATTTCTTTTGGGAATTATCAAAATGTATTATAATAGTGGTAATACTGCCACAATTTTTGTGTATACTAAAAATCATTGAATTTATGTTTTAAGTGGGTAAAGTTAATAGCATATGAATTATATTTTTCAAAAATCTGTTACAAAGAAGAAATTGATCCAAAACTAGACAAAAAAAATGAAGAAGAAAAAGGGAAAAAGGAACAGATGGGACAAACAGAAAACAAAGAGCCAGATGTTCAATTTAAACCTAACCACATCAATCATCACATTAAATTTAATGGGTCTCAGTTCTTCAATTCAAAGGCAGAGATTAAGAAATTGAATTTTAAAAAAGCAAAAGGAAAATTATCTTGGTCTGTTTCCTGCTGCTATAATAGACTACCTGAGACTAGGTAAATTATAATGAACAGAAATGTACTTGATTTATACATCTGGCGACTGGGAAATTAAAGAGCATGGAGCCAAGGTCTGGAGAGGGCCTTTCATGCTGTGTCATCCCATGGCAGAAGAACAGGACAGGATGAGAGAGAGAGAGAAGTGGTGGTTGAGGGGCAGGAGAAAGAAGGGGTCAGACTCATTCTTTTATCAGGAATTCATTCCTGGGGAAACGAGACCACCTCCGTGATCATGGCACTAATCTCCTCCTACCTTCCTTACTTTTAATTACCTATTAGAGGTCCCACCTCTCAGCACTACTTCATTGAGGATTCCATTCTCAACACACAAACTTTGGGAGACATATTCAAACTTCAGCACAACTATATTCTGCCTATGAGAAGTCCATTTAAAAAAGGACACAAATGTGTTAAAAGCGAAATGAAAGAAACGGATGAATAATGCAAACACTAACTTTTCAAAAAGTTGGTCTGGATATATTTATATCAGATAATGTAGATTCCAGAGCAGAGAATGTTACCAAGGATAAGGAAGGTCATTTCATAATGATAAAATGTTCCATTCATCAAGAGGGTATAATAATCTTAAATATTTATGGTTCTGATAACAGAGCATCAAACTATATAGAAGCAAAATCTGATAGAACTCCAAAGAGAAATAGAGAAATACCCAACTAAATCAGATATTTTAATTTAATCATTTGTCATATAATAACTGAGAAGGACAGTTGGAGATTCCCCAGTAGAGTCCACTAACTTTACTACATGTGGAAAATGGAGCCTGGAACATTCATTTGACTTGCCCAAGGTCGCAGAGTTAATTAGTGCCAGAGCCTGGACATTAGCCCAAGTGTCACCATGTTCCCTGTAATGTATAGACTCCCAAATTCAACCTGAAGTTGTGATGAGAGACTTAAAAATCATAAATAGGAGTCCTGCTAGATGACTAGTCATGGTTACTTAAAGTTTAAGAGACTATCCATTCAGTCCTTTTCACAGAATTTATTAGGGGCTAGTCTACCTAAAAAAATAAGGTAGGGTGAGAGAAACAGAAAAGGTCAGAGCTTTTAGAAATTGTGACCTTGCTGTAGTCTTGGATTGTAGATGTTAAAGGCTTATTCCCCAGCCCATGGTTCTATTTGGAGGTGGTGGAACCCAACTTAGTGGAAGAAAGTTGGATCATTGAGGGTGTGCCCTTGAAGAGGACATCAGGACTTTTTGCTTCTAGGCAAAACATAGGTGAATGTACCTCTTTCTCTATACACTCTGCCATGATGTGCTGTGCTGTCATAGGCCCAAAGCAACAGGGTCAAAGAATCATGAACTGAAACCTCCAAAACCATGAGCCAAAATAAATCTTTCATCCTTATAAGCTGATTATCTCAGGCATTTTGTTACCACAGTGGAAATGTGATTAACACAAACCCTGTAGAATTGCTTTAAGAAAGTTTAGCACTGTGAAATGTTCCAAAAAACAGTGCAAATAAAAGCTGCCACCACGTCTTTTTCTTTGAGGAACATTAGTCAATTAAAGCCCTGAGAAATCCTGCAGCAATGATGCTCATTGCAATTAGTTTAATCCAGAATTTTCTGATCACAGAACATATTGTGAGTAAGGTCCATGGAGTCACTTGGGCTTCCTACAATTTCTTTACTACCTACTTTTTAGATTAACTTCTAAATTTTTGTGTCTTTAGCTTTCCTCAAAAGAACTACAGTTTCCTTCAGAATCAATCTGCAGTTGAGACAATTACATCCACCAGAGAGGCAGCATGATGATGGGCTCCTAAGGAGCGATTCCTTCCATCTCCACAATTCTATAATTTTTTGAACTGAGATTTCAAGCTGGGGTTGACCTTGGCCATCAGGATGTCCATATCCTGAATATTGGTTCAATGCTTTGGTAAGCTCTGTCTCATGCTCAGACTCAAGATCAGTTTAGAGCAGTGGTTCTCAAACTTGGCATTTGGAGCTCTAACAAACACCCATACTTAGATCCTATCCTGAGTTTCTGATGACACTCATCCGGGGAAAGACACAGGCAATAAGAAATTTGACAAGTGTCTCAGGGGATTTTATGTGCTGTAAAGGTTGAGAACTACTGCCTATAAGACAGTCCTCCTTCCCACTGCAGTCTTTCTTGTGTACCTTCTTGATCTGTGACTTTATCAGAACACCATCTGTACATGGGAATGCATTCCTGTACGTAGAATAGCAATAGTTTTTGCCATGAATAGAAGAGAGCCCAAACAAAATAAACTCAACAAAAGGAAAAGAATATATTGAAATTTTGGCTAGATACTCTTGCCTGCCAAGATTCTTAGCCTGAGGTCAGCATTTTCTCTATGGAGAAAGATTATCAAATGTGAGAACATGTTATGGTCACAGTGGCCTTGAACTGAGGGCCTCTCCTTCAGGTGATAGTTTGACAGAGAAAGGAAACGGAAATTCCATACTGAGCAGCTTAAGGTATTTAATGCTGTGTCCTGGAGTTCCTAAATCCCTCTTCCAGGCCACCATCATATCGCACCCTGAGGCATGTTTTGCAAGACCTTGGGAAGCCATTCATTCATTCTTAAAGGAGCCAGCCTTTGGAGTTAGGGACTGGCCTAACAAGGTCTTCAGTTTTCCGATATTTGGAGGAAATGGCTAAAAACAAACAAACAAAAACAAAAAAAAGAAACAAAAACAGAGAGAGAGAAAAAAAAAAAAAAACAAATACCAGTGACAATGTTAAAAGGAAAGAAAGAGAAGGGAGAACCAGAAAAGGAAGACACAGTGAGTTGAGTTGAACAGGAGACGGTGTTGATAGCGGAGATAGGCCATTGCTGCTGCCATGTTAGTTTAAAGGAGGAGGCAGGGCAGGTGAGGTCTATTTGCTGTTCCTATGTATTTGAGAGCCTCTCCCTGTCCCCCAGCTACAGCACAGTGCTCCATTCTTCTGGACCATGGCCAGACTGAAGAAACCTCTCCATCCCACTCCCAGAAGTGTGGGGTCCAAAGGAAACATGATTGGTCATAAGGTAAGAAGAGTTTCCTTGCCCTTCTTTCTGTCTCTGCATTAATTTTTGCTAAGAGAAGTCTCCTAATGAGGCGTAGAGAAAATAAAATAATAAATTCTACCAAGAAGAGTATTTCATAAATCCCCAAATTCAGTAAACAAGAAAGAATATACTGTTCTGTGAAAGTGTGGAAATCTGGAACTAACTGAAATTGTTGCTCTTTACAGGAAATGAATAAAGCAAATGGGAGCTCAATTTCCTAAGTGTGATGGTGAAAACTGCATCACCTTTAAAGATTAATGAATATTATTTTCTGTAATAATGACAGTTCTGGAGGAGGGGCAGATTGCTTCTGATGGTAAATGCTCTCATTGGAATATGTAAATAAAGCCACCCATTCTGTTGGGGCTTTGCCACAGTGATTCCCAGCCAAATGTACCATAAGAAATAAAAATGCCAATTGGAAAGACATTTAGGATGTCAGGGAAATGACAAAGGACTAAAATTTCAGTCATGAAATGAAACAATAGACTGTGAGTTTTAAAAGAGGCTTCTGGAGTCCCTGGAGGTTGTGAATGGAGGTTCCTTTTTCTAACTGGTATCTAGCTCAATTTTGGGTGTTCATGCTCAGCCATTTTGTAAAACCAGAACAGATGCAGGTTTGCATGTAAAAATGATGGTGAGCTCTTTCTTCCTCAATATCCATGTATCTGATGAGAAGAAACTAGTTTCCCCGTGTCTACTGGCATATACAAGGCCTTGGCAAATAGTTTGGTACATCTTCAAATAGGTAAGAAGAACCTGATTGGGGAAATTTTTTTTTACAATCTTTTTAATTTAGTTTTCATCATGGAAATATATTAATTAATTCTATTTTTAAAAAGTTTCCTTTTGAAAAACCAAAATATATGCAGTAGGCAATCTAAATAAGACTATAGGTATTTAAGAAATTATATCAACAATAAATAAACTTTCAAAACGGAAAACACTAGGTCCAGGCGGATTCACTGGTGAATTCTATCAGACATTTAAGGAAGAAATTATATCAAACTTCCAGAACTCCTTCCAGCAGATAGAAGCAGAGGGAATAGTTCCTTAACTCCTTCTATGATACCAGCATTATTACCTTAATATCAAAGACAGATAAAGACATTAGAAAACAAAACTATAAGCCAGTATCTTAAGAACATAGATGCAGGGCTAGGGATGTAGTTCGGTAGTAGAGCACTTTCCTAGCATGCACAAGGCTCTGAGTTTTTTCCCCAGCACCAGGGGCAGGGGTAAAGGAGGAATATAGTTGTAAAACTCATTAACAGAATATCTTTTTCCTCCACATTTTTAATTGGTTCATTATAGTTGTACAGAATAGTGGGATTTGTTGTTATATATTAGTACATACACACAACATAACAATAAAATTTGGCCAGTATCCCTCCCTAGTGCATCCCCTCTCCCTCTCCTACTCCTACCCCCTAATCCCTTTCCCCTGTTCCACTCATCTCCCTTTGCTTTTCATGTGATCACTGTCTCTGTTTCACATTTCTTTTCCTTTTTCTTCTCTAGCTCTCACATATCAGAGGAAACATACAACCTTTGCTCTCTTGAGTTTGATTATTTTGCTTACTTAACATAATGGTCTCAAAGTTCCATTGATTATCCTGCAAATGATAAAATTTTGTTTTTATGGTTGAATAATACTACATTGTGGATGTATATATCACATTTTCTTTATACATTCATCCACTGATGAACACACACACTGGTTCCATAATTTGGCTATTGTGAATTATGCTCCTATAAGCATGGGTATGCATGTATCACTATAGTATGATGACTTTAATTCTTCAGGGTAAATATCAAGAAGTAGCATAACTGGATCATATGGTATTTCCATGTCTAGTCTTTTGAGGAAACTGCATACTGATTTCCATAGAGGTTGTACTAATTTACAATTCTACTAACAGAGTGAAAGTGGTCCTTTTTCTCCACATCCTCTCCAGCATTTATTATTGTTTGTAATTCTTGATGAATGCCATTCTGATTGCTATGAGATGAACTCTCAATGTAGTTTTTTTTCTGTTTGTTCGTCTTTGTTTTTGTTTTTTTAAAGAGAGAAGGACAGTGTGTGTGAGAGAGAGAGACAGAGAGAATCAATTTTTACTGAGTTTTTCACACGGCTTTCATTGCTCTGATGCTTAGTTGTGTACATAGGTGCTGGGGTTTGAACCTGTGTACTTGTGCACAGTTACAGCGAGTGCTGTAACTGCTGAGTCACCACTCTAGACCCTCAATATAGTTTTTATTTCCATTTACCTAATTGCTAATGATGTTGAACATTTTTTTCATATATTTGTCAGCCATTTGTATTTCTTCTATGGAAAATTTTTTGTTTTGCCCATTTATTAATTGAGTTTTTTTCAGTGTTAAGTTTTTTGAGTTCTTCATTTATTTTAGATATTAATCTTCTTTCCAAAGAGTAGCTAGCAATAATTTTCTTCCATTCTGTAGGTTCTTTCTTCACATTCCTTTTTTCCCTTTTATTTTATTTTTTTAATGTTAATTTAAATTTTTTATTAAGGAATTGAGTTATTGTACAATCATAAATGCATATAAGGTAACAATATGATATGTATTTGCTCCTAAACCAGAGTTACCCCCACATTACCCATACCCCAATCTCTTCATTCTTCTATATTTTCCCCCTACAATAGATATAAATGTTTAGATTGTGAATATTCCAGAATTAAATGATTATATAAGTATTATATGGATTCTTGGTGGAGGAAGTGTAAAGAGTATGCTACATTGTTGATTGTCTCCCAAGATCCCTCTCTAACCTCCATCCCACTCCATTCTCCACCCACTTTCTCCTTCCCTTCGCTCCCCCTTACATATTTATGGTTCCCCAAGATTATGTGTTGCTATGCCTTTGCTGGGTCTAATGCATGAGTTTGATAACCTTTCACCCAAGCCTGGATTTTGCTCTAGCCTCCACAAACGAAGGAAAACATTCAACCTTTGACTTGACTCTCTGGGTTTGGTTAAATTTGCTCAGCATGATTTCTTCCATTGCCATCCATTTACCTTCAAAGGCCACAATATTGTTCTAATAGCTGAGTAGACTCCATTTTATATATATACCACGGCTTTTGGATCCATTCATCCAGTGAGGGGCATCTAGGTTGGTTCCATAATTTAGCTATTGTAAATTGAGCTGCTATGAACATAGATTTTGCTGAGTCATTGAAATGTGCTGATTCTAACTCCTCTGGGAAAATACCCAGAAGAGGGATAGCTGGATCATATGGTAGGTCCGTCCCTAATGTTTCGAGGAGTCTCAACCAGAGCAGCGGTACCAGTTTGTAGTTCCACCAATAGTTTGCCAGAGTTCCTTTCTCCCCTTAACCCCTCCAGCATCTGTTATTGTTTATATTCTTCATCTTTGCCAATCTGACCGGAGTGAGGTGAAATATTCATGTAGTTTTGATTTGCATTTCTCTGATTACTAGTAATTTAGAACGCTTTCTCATGTATCCATTGGCTTGCTTGATTTCCTCTGTTGATAAGATTCTATTTAGCTCTCTGACCCATTTATTGATAGAATTGTTTGTGTTTGATATTAAGGTTTTTGAGTTCTTTGTAAATTTTTGATATTAGTCCCCTGTAGGAGGAAGCACAGGCCATGATTACCTCCTATTCTGTGGGTTCTTTCTTGACAATTTTGACAAAGTCCTTGGCTGAGCAAAAGCTTTTCAGTTTAATGGCATCCCACTCATTGATTCCTGTCTTTAATTCTTTCACTTTGGGAATCTTATTGAGGAAGTCATTGCCCGCCACCATATGCTGGAGTATTGGTCCCAATTTTTCTTCCAACAGTTATATGGTAGCTGTTTTAATTCTTAGTTCCTTGATCCATTTTGACTTAATTTTTGTGCAAAATGAGAGAGAAGGATCTAATTTGAACTTCCTTCAAATGCCTGTCCAGTTTGTTCAGCACCATTTGTCGAATGGGCTGTCTTTCCTCCATGTTATATTTTGACCACCTTGGTCAAAGATCAGATATTTAAAGATTTGTGGGTTTGTCTAAGAGTGTTCTATTCTATTTCATTGGTCTTCATTCCTATTTTGATACCAGTACAATGCTGCTTTTGTTACTACAGCTCTAGAGTGTAGTTTTAAATCTGGTTTTGCAAAACTACCTGTTTTGTCTTTCTTGTTTAGTAATGTTTTGGTTATTCTGGGTTTCTTGTTGTTCCAAATGAATTTGAGAATTGTTTTTTCTATATCTGTAAAAAAAATGACATCGACATCCTGATGTGGATTGCGTTGAATCTATATAGTGCTTTTGGCAGAGTAGCCATTTTAATTATATTAATT
This sequence comes from Aplodontia rufa, assembly GCA_004027875.1. NCBI lineage: Eukaryota > Metazoa > Chordata > Mammalia > Rodentia > Aplodontiidae > Aplodontia > Aplodontia rufa. Next base: position 1,829 of record PVKS010026565.1, on the reverse strand, counting down.
CTGCCTATCCAAGTGCATGGAATGTCTTTCCATCTTCTCAGGTCTTCTTCAATTTCTGTCTTCAATGTTCAATAAATTTCATTGTAAAGGTCTTTTACTTCCCCAGTTAGATTAATTCCCAAGTATTTTATTCTTTTTTGAAAATATTATGAGTTAAGTGGAAATGCTTTCAGCTTTTCTCCATTTAGTAATATACTAGCTGTGGGTTTGTCATATATGGCCTTTACATAGTTAAGTTCCTTGATTCCTATCTTCTCTGGAGTTTTGATCATAAATGGGTGCTGGCCTTTTCTGTGTCAATGGAGATGATCATATAATTTTTGTCCTTAATTCTATTTAGGTAATAAATCTTGTTTATTGATTTGCATATGTCAAACCAGACTTCCATACCTGGAATGACTTTCTTCACGAAATTCTTAAGTGTTTCCTTTGCTGTGCAGAAGCTTTTTATGCTGTCTCAGAGGTTTTGATATGTTGTGTCTTCGTTCTCATTCTCTTCCAAGAATTCCTTAATTTCTGCTTGCATGTCTTCTTGGATCCATTCTTTATTCAGTAGATTTATTATTCAATCTCCATGTATATATTTTTTCTGTTATGATTTTTACTGATAATTACTAGGGTCATCACATTATGGTCTGATAGAATACATGGAATAATATCTGCTTTTTTTATATTTGCTGAGATTTCCTTTGTGAACTAGAATATGATCTATTTTGGAGAAGGATCCATGTGCCGCTAAGAAGAAGGTAAACTCAGCCAATTTGGGGTTAAATATTCTGTAGATGTCTATTAAGTCCGTTTGATTTATGATGTTGTTTAGAGCGGAGATCTCTTTATTGTTATTTTTGCTTTGACGATCTGTCTATTGGTGATAGAAGAAAATTAATGTCTCCGAATACTATCGTGTTGAGGTCCACAAGTGGTTTCATGTCATGGAGTAATTTTTCCACATAGTTTGGGGTATTGGTGCTTGGAGAGTATATATTTACTATGTTCATATCTTCCTGTCGTAATGTTCCCTTTACTACGATGTGGTGGCCTTCTTTATCTCTTCTGATTAATTTATGTTTGAAATCCACTTTGTCAGATACAAGAATTACAACTTCAGCTTGCTTTATTGGACTATACGCCTGGTAGATTTTTTCCCATTCTTTCACCCTCAATCTGTGAATGTCATTGGCTGTAAGGTGGGTTTCCTATAAACAGCATATTTTTGGCTTTTGTTCTTTTGATCCAGTCTGCTAGTCTGTTTATTTTGATTGGTGCATTGAAACCATTCATATTCAATGTTAGAAGAGTTATGTGGTTGTGGTTCATAGTCATCATGTCTTATTAGTAAGTTTTGTACTTTTTTGTTGTCTTTTGATAGTGTGTACTTTTATTGAATTTCTTCTGTGGGTTTTGAGGAGTGTTTGTTCTTCTATCTGGAGATTATCTTTGAGGATTCTTTGTAATGCTGGTTTTCTGTTTATGAATGGTGCAAATTTGATCTTATTGTGAAATGTTCTTATTTCCTCATAGAATTTGAAGCTGAGTTTTGCTGGGTATAGTATTCTTGACTGCTTGTTATGGTCATTCAGACATTGAAAGATCTCTTTCCAGGATCTTCTTGCTTCTAGAGTCTGTGCTGAAAAGTCAGGGGTGATCCTTATTGGTTTGCCTTTCAATGTGATTTGGTGTTTCTCTTTTGCCATGGCTGATATTCTTTAATTGATTTCCCTGTTATACATTTTGAATATTATGTGTCTTGGTGAACTTCTCTTTTGATTAAGCCTATTGGGTATCCTATATGATTCCTGGATGAACATATCTGATTCTGTTTTAATATG
>PVKS010026564.1:16326-28603 GCA_004027875.1 Aplodontia rufa | reverse complement strand
TAGTTCAACAATTTTAAAAACCTTTGGGAGAGTTAATTGGAATCAGATGATTTAATCATGAATAATTAAACATTAAAAACCTGTTCTGAAGCACTTGGTTACTTTTTTCTCCCAGAGTCTAATATAAATAAAGCACATGTGAAAGGGTCATTTGTTTCGGTTACAAATAAATTTTAGGTTCCCTTGTAAGTACTCAATATATGAACCCTTTCCTCATTCAAGCACTGCCCACCATGATAGCTGAGTTCTGACCTCAAAGAAGGTCAAAGTAATTCCTATCAGTACTCAAGAATAATTTTTGACATCTTGGCCCATGGCCTAGAGCAAGTGGTTATTTGTGAAACTGAAGGATAATTCCAATGTGTTTGCTTTGACAGCTGCTTTGCCACCTTGTTTGTTTTGTGGGAGGGAAGAATAGGGAATGCAGATAAGAGAGAGGTGAGAAAAGCAGGGAGAGATCAAGTAGGCAGGCAAATGCTGCTGTGGATATACTGCTCCTTAACCAAGCCATCCATGTTCATACTGTTGAGATTTCCATCATTTTAAAGTACATTATCATAACATTAAAAAAAGAAAAATGTTAAGAAAATGTATCTGATCTTTATAGTTATCACTGGAATATGTTGGAATCTTTTGGCTTTTTGTAAAATATAAATAATGAAGACACTGACTTTTTTTGTGCTTGTGAAGCTAATAGATCATCTCCACGAGACAGGCAGCAATGATGAATTGCAATACGTTATTACTGAAGGGAAAAGGTTCAAGCCAATATTCACACTGCAGTCAATGATAGAGTATGGGAGCCAAAGCAGTGAGCTTCTGGAGAAGGGGTGAAGATGCCATGAGGGATTAGCAGGAACAACCTCCTTCACTGACTGGTTGCTCCTGAGGCTTTTCCAGTTTTATGTCAATCACTGAAACAAAATTTAAGGAGCAATAAATGTGTACACACAATTCTTTCTTCTTCATTCTGACATCTTTGGTAAGTCCCTTACACTATAATATATAATAAATCTATTCATGTCTATTACATACAACAAGAATCAGAATGAGATACAAGCTCTTTTCATGGGAATCTATCCTAAGGATATTATTCTATAGGAGCAAGACATCACATCATGAGGATGATAGTTCTTACAGAATTATCTACAATAAAAGTCTGACGATGGACTGGAGTAGTGGCTCTGTAAGTTACAGCGCTTGCCCAGCAAGCACAAATACTCGAGTTCAAACCCCAGCACCACATACACAACTGTCTGAGCAACGAAAGCCACGTGAAAAACTAAATAAAATTTGATTCTCTCTTTCTCATTCTCTCTCTCACTGTCCCTCTCTTTTTAAAAATAAATAAATAAATAAACATCTGCTAAAAAAAAAGTCTGATGACAGCCTACAAAAGAGTTCCAATAATGGCGGAAATTTAATAAATGATGGCATTTCAACTCAGTAGAATACATTATGACATGAAGAGTAATAAAAGTGGCTTAGAAAATATGAAATATGTGGAAGTGGAAAGAGTTGAGTTCAAAGTGCTATGAATGCTATGGCTTAATAAAAACGTCTCCATATGGAAAAATGTTAGAAGGTAAAAATATAAAGTAATGAAATGTCAAAATTAAAAATCTTTGGAAATTACTGATTATTAGATTTGTTTCATTATGTTTTGTTTCTGGAAGTAGAGACCATGATAAAACTCCATTCTAATTGGCCTGTGCCAAGTAGAAAATTCAAATGTTAGAAAAGGTAGGAAAGGGGGCTGGAGTGGTGGCTCAGCAGTTACAGTGCTTGCCTGGCATGCGTGAGAACCTGAATTTGAACCCCAGCACCACATACACAACAAAGTGTCTGAGCAACAAGAGTCACATGAAAAACTAAATAAAATTGATTCTCTTTCTCTCTCACTGTCCCTCTCTACAATAAAAAGAAAGAAAGAAAAGGTAGGAAAAGAAAATATGATATAGGGCCGGAGTTCTAGTGCTTGCCTGGCATGTATGAGGATGTGAGTTCAAACCTCAGCACCACATGGACACAACAAAGTGTCAGAGCAACAAAGGCCACATGAAAAAAAAAAAACTGAATAAAACTGATTCTTTCTCTGTCTCTCTCTCTCTTTCTCTCAAAAAAGGACATACTGTGGGGAAAAAGCCCATAACCAATGGGACTCAAAATAAAGAAGCAGGAGATTGGCATTCTAAGTTTCCTACCCATCAAAAAGCAAACAAGAAAACCAACACTCTCACTGAATAAGTATAGTGAGCAGCAGGATGCAAGTGATACACGTATTAGCAGAGCTCATTTGTTGTAGAAGACCTCTGAGTTTTTGTGCACTTGAGTCATCAATTCCTGGCTGTAAAAGGAAATGGCACAATTCCTTAGCTAGTGAAGTAGAACTCTGAAAACTAGTATTAACAATAAAATTTTCTGTAAAAAACAAAAAGGATACTGTCTTCTCTGCTCCTGTCCTGTGTGCTTTCCATTCCAGGCAAAGCCGCTGCTACACGTCGGAAGAGCTGTTGGGAGAGAGATGGCAGTAAGGTGGATGATCCGTGGATGGAGGGTGAAAGGACATGGTTTCCAGGTTATTCCTCACTTAGAAAGCATCTTAAAATGTCTATTCATCTTATAAATGAATATTATATGAAAAACATGCTAAATACCAAAAGTGAACAAAGACAATCTGTTTTCCAACAGGCAAGACAAAACATGAATAAGCCAGCCTCAGTAACTTAGTGAGGCCCTGAATCAAAATGACAAAAGGATTGGTAAAGCACCCCTGGGTTAAATCCTCAGTACCAGGAAACCCCTTGGCTGAAAGACACATTGTGTGAAGTACTCCCTAAATATTGCTTAAACTGAGAAGGAACAGATGAATGAAAAACTAGAACTGTTTATAAAATGTTTGTAGCAAGGAAATATACAAAAGGAGCAAACTAAAATTTTTATCTGTTAGACAATAGTCCAGTAGGGTGGGAGTAGAGAAGAAAGGGAAAAACTAATTGTTTGGTATGCTTGGTATGTATGTATGTATGTATGTATGTATGTGTGTGTGTGTATGTATTTACAGAGAGAGATAGTGAGAGAGAGAAAAAGCCAGATCTATCTTATTTAGCTTTTTGTGTAGCTTTCAGTGCTCCAACACTTGGTTATGTATGTGGTGCGGGGGTTCAAACCTGTGTCCTTGCGCATGCCAGGCAAGCACTGTAATTGCTGACCTACCATTCCAGCCCCTAGCTTATGTATATTTAAAAGAATAGTAAAAATAGCCCCAATAGAATCAGGAACTTCAGTAAAATCAGATGTTCAGACATACCGTATGAATAAGGAGAAACAATAAAATAATTAATGGGTTTTGAATTCAGGACAAGACTTTTGTAAAAGAAATCTTTCTTCATTATCACTATATAGCTATATTTGTATTGGTCAGGCTTTTGGAAAAAAATTATGTGCTTAGTGATGAAAATGTTCTAAAGTTAGATTGTGGTAATAGTTGTATAATGCCTTATATTTACTAAAATAACTATATAAACTAAGCAAATTTACGGTATGTAAATTACATAAATATGGCATATAAATTGTTATATCATACAACTGTATAAATTACACATGAATATATAGTCATAATTGATATTAATATAAAAATTAGATATATTGTATATTATTATATAAATTATATGATGTCCTTTATTCAAAATGTTTGGGATCAGATTTTAGAATATCTGCATATATGTAATGAGGCATCTCAAAGATGGGACTCAAGCCTAATGATGAAATTTATTCATGTGTCATATACCCTTTACAAGTATAGACTGAAAGTAATTTAACACAATATTTTTTATGCACCTGTTAAGGTCAGGTGTGGAATTCTCCACTTGTGGAATCCAGTAGGTGATCAAAATATTTCAGATTTTGGAGCACTTTGGATTAGGATGCACAGCTTCAACTTCAATGAAGATATTACTTTGGGAGCAATTAAACATCATGAAGATACCAGCCATCAGTAGTGTTCAATACCTGCTGATGATCCTAGAGCTTCCAAACATTAACCCAGAAAAAGATATCCTGTAGCAGGACATGAAAGCTACTAGTTTATATTCTTATCGAAATGTCTCCAATAGAAAAAGCCAGAAGAAGCTACTCCACTGCTTTGTTCTAGAACACTGGCATATGGTAATATTGCAGTAACTCCTTTACTCAAAATCTTAAATTGTCTGTGACTTCTGTAGATTCAACTTCTTATCATTTGTCATATTTCATACACACTGCAAGTGCATGTAATTTTTAAGAGATTGGTTGATTTTAAATATACTGCAGAAAGATTCAGTAATAGCGGTTTCACAGGGGTTTGGGGTCTGTGAAAACAGAGATGCTATTAGCATAGCCAGGAGGTAAGAGTAGGAAATGTCAGAGAAGATATGGCCAATATCTAAACTAGAACTTAATGGTACAAGGCAAGGAGGAATGGATATACAGGGCAAAAATGAAAACAATACAGAATATTTTTGCACAAAGTATCAATTGAAATGATTCTTTTTCTTGAATGGTGGCTCAGCAGTTGCTGCACTTGCCTGGCATGCACGAGGATGTGGTGCTTGGGGTACGAAGGTGCGTCCTACTGCATGTCAGGCAAGTGCCACAACCACTGAGCCATCACTCCAGCCCCCGCCTTGTTAAGTTCTGAGGCTAGTCGTGAACTCCTGTCTTATTAGCCTCCCACATTGCTGGGATTAGATGTGTGCCACTGCACCCAACAAGTATTTTATTTTTGATCACTTGCAATTAAAAAATTACTGTCTACAAATCCTATAAATCTGGGACCACCAGTCTACGTGATATATAGCCCTGATTAATTAAGCAAATGAGTTTTTGGCCAACTCCTCTTATAGAAAACTTGGTAATGTGAGCTTTCTATATTTTTCCTGCTTTCTTCTAAAAATATTCCTGTTGTAAACACTGTTTAAATACCAGCAGTTTATTAAGGATAAAGTAACCAGAATATACTTTTACAACAAGCAAAACATCGCTGAAACTAGGAAAATTATCCTTGAGGTAGGGATGTAGTAAGAGTATGGTAAGTTTAGAACTTTGTGTTATGATAAATTTTGCAATCATAATAGAATAGTTGTCATTTGTACAGTGTGAAAAGTTTGGCAAGTCTTTTCTCATTTCCCAAAAATGCTTCATTTTTACTCTTTTCGTTGTTTGAGAACAAGTTGTTAACTCATGAAACCTGTTACTGAATGGATGAAAACTTTATACTATAGAACAGAAGACTCACACAATTATCTCTTTTTTTAAAACTCAAAAGACACTTACCTGCTTTACATTATATCCTGCTTTTGCACTCGTTTCAATAAACATAACATTCAGCTCTTTGGCTTTCCTTTCTCCCTCCTCAATTGACACTTGCCTGTAGAAAACATTTTTAAAAGATAAATTCTTACTTTTGAAATATGATACTATTAAGATTCTACACAAAATTCTGAAAATAACTTTTCTTTATATAGATGATGGTTACACAGGCAAGGCTAATTTAAAAATTTGTGGGCTGGGTGCACTGGCTCATGCCTATAATCCTAGGAACTTGACAGACTGATGCAGGAGGATTTAAAAAGTCAGAGGCAAGGGGCTGGAGCCGTGGCTCAGCGGTTGCTGTGCTTGCTTGGCATGCGCAAAGACACAGGTTCATACCCCAGCACCATGTACACAATGAAGTGTCAGAGGAAAGAAAGCTACATGAAAAACTAATTAAAATTGATTCTCTTGATTCTCTCTCTCTCTCACTGTCCCTCTCTTGGGAAAAAAAAAAGTTTGAGGCACCTCAGCAACTTAAGGAAGATTCTGTCTCAAAGACTGGGAATATAGTTCAGCCTTTAACAAAGCCTCCCTGAGTTCAATCCATAATACCAAATTAAAGAAAAGAAAAAAAATTGTCAACCTACAGTACACTTAGACTTTGTATGTTTGTGTATGTACGTTATACTTAATTTCTTTTTTTGTACTGAAAATTTAACTGGAACAGTCATCTCTGAGCTACAATCCCCAATGTCTTTTTTAAATTTTATTTTGAGGCAGGGTCTCATTAAATTGCTTAGGGTTTCATGAAATTGCTTTGAATTTGCAGCCTCTAAAGATGCTGGGATTACAGGCATGCGCTACTACAACCCACCAGTTAAAAAAGGATTATTATTATTATTTTTTTTTTACTGATTTGCTTGACTGAACTCATGTGATAACTTTTTTTCCTGTCTTTTTATTTTGTTTTTGGTGGTACTGGGGAATAAATGAACCCCAGGGTATCCTACCACTGAGCTATATCCCCAGACTTTAATTGTGATCCTCTTGCTCAATCCCCCGAATAGCTGGGATTATAGGTATGCACCACAATGCGTGGCTCATCCTATAATTTTTTTACTTTTATAAACTTAGGGGCTAGCGGGGCTGGAGTGGTGTATCAGCAGTAGAGAGCTTCCCTGGCATGTGCGAGGACCTGGGTTTGAACCCTAGCACCACATACACAATTAAGTATCAGGAAAACAAAAACCAGAGGCAGGAAGATCACAAGGTTGAGGCCAGCCTCAGCTGCTTAGCAAGGCATTAAGCAACTTAGCAAGACCCTGTTTCTAAATAAAAAATAAAAAGGGATGGAGCTGTGGCTCGGCTGTTGCGAGTATGTGAGTTCAAACCCCAGCACCATGTACACAGTTAAGTCTTGGAGCCAACAAAAGCCACGTGAAAAACAAATAAAAAATTGTTTCTCTCTTTCACTGTCCCTCTTTCTCTTTCTCTTTCTCTTTCTCTCTCTCTCTCTCTCTCCCTCCCTCCCTCTCTCTCTTAGAGGGAGAGAAGAGAAAGAGAGAGAATCAATTTTATTTAGTTCTTCATGTGGCCTTTGTTGTTCCGCAACTTTGTGTGTACCTGATGCTGGAGTTTGAACTCGAGTACTTGTGCATGCCAGGCAAGGGCAGTAACCAATGAGCCATAGCTCCAGCCCCTGTCCCTCTCTCGTAAAAAAAAAAAAAAAAAAGGGGGGGGGGGCTGGATTCAATCCCCAGTACTGTAAAAGATCAATCAATAATAAAATTCACCATAATCCCATTCTCTTCCCAAAGGTAACTATGGTTAATTTTCATGTATTCTTAACTAAATTTGTTTTAAGCAAATAAACACCTCCACCATCTTTAAAACAAACAAACAAAAAACTAGAAATATATCATATTACATACATAACTTTATGTGTTAGCTGGGCATGGTGGCATATGCCTGTAATCCCAGCAAGTCAGGGGGCTGAGGGAGGAGGATTGTAAATTCAAAGCTAGCCTCACCAACTTAGCAAAGCCCTGAGTAACTCAGCAAGACCCTGTCTCAAAATGAAAAATTAAAAGGGCTGGGGATATGACTCAGTGGTTAAATGCTCTTGGGTTCAATCCCTAGTACTGAAAAAATAAATAAACTTCCTGTGTTAGATATATGATAAATAAATTCCTCTTGTTTTTTCTAATGGCTATAAAGTATTTCTAATACCTCCAAAATTATATATCCATTCTGCTGGTGATAGAAATGTGGATTGTTTAAAATTTTTAGCATTAAAGTAATGTTGCAAGAAACATTTTTATATGATCATTTTTGAGTATTTCTGTGGGTTTCTCTGTGGGATACTGGAGGTAGATTTGAGTCAATGCATGTTTTCAACTATGATATTGTCAAATTGTTTCCCCCCAAATTATCAGTTACCTTTTAGTGTATGAAAGTTTATGCTTATTCAAACTTGTGTCAACACCATGTATTATCAATCTTCTGAATCATGGTCAATCTTGTAAGTGAATACGACCCTTACGTATTCAAACATAACAATCTTCCCCTTTACTGGTTCAGAATTTAATGTCATGCTTGTATAAGGCCATCCTCCACTAAATATTACTGACCAAAACATTTTTTTTTTAACGATTTCTGCTATAACAATGAAATCTTTCACTCATTTGGAAGTCATGTTAGTATAATGAACAAGCTCTAACCTTTGAAAATGAATAGGTTGAGAGGTAATACTCAGGCAAAGGTTACTAAGTAAAAATTACTAAGAAAGCTGGTAAACCGCAAAGCAATTGAAATATTACCTTTAAGAAAAATTATTGTAGGGGCTGGAGCAGTGGCTCAGTGGTTACGGCGCTTGCCTGGCATGTGCAAGTATGCGAGTTCAAACCCCAGCACCATGTACACAACGAAGTGTTGGAGCAACGAAAGCCACATGATAAACTAAATAAAATTGAGTCTCTCTTTCTCTCACTGTCCCTCTCTCTTTAAAAAAAGAAAAAAGAAAAATTATTGTAAATATAGTTGAAGTTTCTAGCATTTGTGCATTCAATTAAAATATTAACCAATGGCTAGGTGTGGCACCACCGTACTCACAACAACTTGGGAGGCTGAGGCAGGAAGAAACCAAGCTTGGGGCCAGCTTCCCCAATAACGTTCAGACCTTGTCTCAAAATAAAAAATAAAAAGAGCTCGGGATATGGCTCAGTAGTAGAGCTACCCTGGGTTTAATTTAATCCCCAATACCACCAAAAACAAGCAAATCCACCCTGCCCCCCAAAAGAAACCAAAACCAAAAAGGCAATAAAAGAACAGATGCTTAAAAGCATCCTCCTTAGAGGACTCTGGCTGTAAAAGGGGAAACAACTTTGATGTACAATCCTTCTATATACAATAAAGGTACCTAGGAACTCTCTACTACAGTGAATAATAACCTTTGAACTTTCATACTGAAGATAAAAATGCAAAAATTTGTATCTTAAACAATTCATATACAAAAGTTTTAATAAAAAGATGAAATATTTGAATTTTATCATTTTTATTTTTATCTTTTTAAGACAGGGAGGGGGAGGGAGGGAGAGAGGAGGGAGGGGGAGGGAGGGAGAGGGGGGGAGGGGGAGGGGAAAAAGACAATCAATTTTATTTAGTTTTTCACGTGGCTTTCATTGCTCCGACACTTTGTTGTGTCTACGTGGTGCAGGGGTATAAATCCACGCCCTGGCACGTGCCAGGCAAGCACCATAAGCACCAGCCCCTTATGAATAATTTTTAAAGATAAGATGATGATGATGATTTTGGTATTGGGATTGAACCCAGGGTCACTTAACCTCTGAGCCACATCCCTAGCTGTTTTTTAATATTTTATTTTGAGAAAGGGCCTCATTAAGTTGCTCAGGGCCTCACTAAGCTGTTGAGTCTGACTTTGAACTTGTGATCTTCCTGCCTCAGCCTCTAGAACCACTGGGATTACAGGTGTGTACCACCATGTCCAGCTTTAAAAGTAATATTTTTAAAGAAACGGTCTGCTCTTTAACAAAACACTGTTCTTACTTATGAAGACTTAAAAAACATAAAATATTTACAGGTTTCAGTGTCAGAGAGTTATTTATACAAGGGTTTCCACACGCACAAAAACTCATTTCCCTGAAGGATTAAGTTTACTATTTACACTTACATTTCAGATTCTCGTACTAAAGAAAAGCTTAAACTGAGGATGAAACACATCTCCTTTCAAAATCTTTTTTTTTTTTTTTTAAGAGAGAGCAAGAATCAACTTTAGTTTTTCATCTGGTTTTCACTGCTCCAACACTTAGTTGTGTTTGTGGTGCTAGTGTTTGAACCCATGTCTTCAGATATGCCAGGCAAGAGACATAACCACAGAGCCACTGCTCCAGCCCCCTCAAAACAGTTTTTTATTTTTCTTTTTTTTTTAGGGGGTTGCGGGGGAGAGGGAGGGAGACAGAGTCAAATTTTATTTAGTTTTTCATATGGTCTTCATTGCTCTGATACTTCATTGTGTACGTGGTACTGGGGTTCAAACCATCATCCTTGAGCATGCCAGGCAAGCGCCGGAACCTCTGAGCCACCCGCTCCAGCCCCGCAAAATATTTTTTTAATGAGCAAAAAATAACAAACAGCTAAGCACAAAAATCATACATTCCACTATGCAAAACCACTTCATACCTCTTGTCAGCAAGATCTGTTTTATTTCCTACTAGCATGATGATAACATCACTTCCTCTTTCTGTTCTGACATCATCAATCCATTTTGTAGTTTGCTGGAATGAGTTAACATCTGGTATAGGAGGATGGACAGAGAAATTAGTGTTACTGAAATGCCTCCCTAAAGTGATGGACAGCATTCCCCAAATACCCTGCAAGTTGGAAGAAGAATGGCACATTAGGAACCCACTTTTAATGTGCCTGCAACATAACTCCATTTTATCTGATTACAACTGTCAGTGATCTAAACAAACATGAATAATGAAATCAAAATTTCTTTCAGACTTAATTTTTTTCTGACAACCAAATGAATACAAAGTACTATATAAATAAAAAAATTAACTTTTTGAAATGTAAAGACAGCTATGGCAGATAATATGGTGTTACATTGCCACAATGCTTTTTTTTTGATCACTTACACATACCAAACATGACAAAGAAAGCATTTCCAAAAGTATGTCAGCCAGTAAATTCCAATCATCCAGAAAATTTGTAAAGCCTTCAAACAGCTTTCAACACCACTGTGTTTGCATTGCTTACTCAGTTTGTGATCACTTTAATCCAAAGTTTATTAGTTTCATGCAACAGAATTATTGCTAACAAAATTTGTCTTTTCTAGAGTTGGGTTTATTTATTTATTTATTTTGGTGGTAATAGGTATTGAATTAAATTGAATTAAATTCTAAATAGAGTATCTTAACACTTTTTACAAACACTAAAGAAACCCATTTATTAATATTTTAACCATATTTGTGAAATTTTTAAAGAAATATATACCAAATTTTACTTGCTTTGGTTAAAGTAAGCACAAACATTTCAAAGCTACGAAACTGGTCAATGTATAATAATGAACATACTTTTTTTTTTTTTTAAATAAACAAGAAGCAACCCAAAGGAAAGTTGCAAGAATAAAAACGGCATATAGCACCTATTAAAAAAAAATCCCAGAAGGCAATCTTCTAACTCCCAATTTTGCCACCGCAATTACTGTTTAGCAGCTATGGTATCTGATTGAATAGGTATACAAAATGTCTAGTAATTGTATTACTATTACTAGAATGTCAAGATGCTGTACAATCCTGTTTTTCTCATTTATTATGGACTACTATATGGGATGATTAAATATTGCGTTATGTATAGATACACCAATTTAAAAAAACAATTTCAATCAGAGAGCATTTTACTGTCAATCACCTATGCTCCATGGAAAATTTATTCACTTAAAAAGCCAAAGGCATGATTTAGTCTTTGGGGAAAAGAAAGACAGAATATTGCTTGTTTCATTTCCCATTAATTTTTTTCTTTTTCTTTTTGGAGAGAAACGGATGTGTAATTTGTTAGCAACAAAGTATGCCAGTCATAGAATCTAGATATGATTAAAACAACAATCATTAATAGAGAAATGAACATTATGCTTTCTCTGTCTTCCTCAATGAAAAAAGAATGGCTGGAAGGAGGAAGCAGAGAAAAGCTGGCTAGCAGAAGCTTTTAATAGCCTCAAAAGAGCCTTATGGAAAACTTTGCAAGAGGCTTGATACAGATTACTTTTAGAGAAATATGAGATCAAATTAAATGGAAAGGAAGACTTCCTTCCACTATAATTATGGCATGGCTTGGGGAATAACAGAATATTAAGAAAGCCTTAAAAAGGATTCATAATGGGACATATAAGACAATTTCTGGGGTGAAAAACTTGGCATAGTAGAAATAAAGCCTATTGATATAAACACCAAAGCAAGTATTTCTGATCTGGCTGGTCTGTGATAAAGTTTGCTATGACAAAACTTATTTTCACATGCCAGTAAGGAAAACAAGCACAGGACAAGAACATGCATGCAGCTAAGCTAAAGGCTGAAAGAAGATCAGAAATGCATAATTCCCCCCACTCACTTGTGATATCATAAACAACAACTGCCACAGTGGAGTCACGAATGTAGCTAGGAATCAAGCTCCTGAACCGCTCTTGACCTGCTGTGTCCCATAATTGCAATCGTACCTACCAACAAAATCAGTCAAACAAGCAAGAAAAATAAGAAAGGTCAACCCATTTCAATATACCTACTTGTGATATCGTAAACTACTACAGCTGCAGCAGAATCACGGATGTAACTGGGAATGAGGCTACGGAAACGTTCCTGACCCGCAGTATCCCACAGCTGCAGCCTGATCTGTGGGATGGGAAAAAGTAAATAAAAAAAAAAAAAAAAAAAAAAAAAAAAAAAAAAAAAAAAAAAAAAAAAAAAAAAAA
>PVKS010026564.1:0-16226 GCA_004027875.1 Aplodontia rufa | reverse complement strand
TTTGTAAAGGGGGATGAGATGTGGAAAGATAACTCATGCAAAAGGCTGCAGGGTAGTGAGGAATTAAAATTAACATAAAACTCCCTTTTCAAAAGTTAGAGTGAAGGAGAGTGATATAAAAAATTTGCTTGCTGTGAAGGTACATTACTGAAAAATGCTACTGTGAAAGATGTCACAGAATCAGAAATATGACTTTCTTTTTTCTCTCCCTGTAATCTTTTTACTCCCTTATGCTTTCTAGATAACAAAAAGTGGACTATTGATGTTCAAATACTGAGCATAAAAGAGAAAAGTAAATGTCAATGAGCAGCTCAGGCTACTGAGAGTAAAGGAATGAATGTTTCTTTGAAAGTCTCTCTAAAGCTAAAACATGTTTCTTTTCCTTTGGGTCTAGAACACTTTTGATCCCTGCACCCCTTCCCCCAAGACTGGGGATTAAAACCAAGGCTGGGCAAGTACTATGCCACTGAGCTACATACCTCATCCTTTTTATTTTATTTTCATTAATTTGGTCTCATTAAGTTGCCCAGGCTGGCCCTGAACTTGTGCTCTTCCTGCCTCAGCCTCTGGAGTAGCCATAATTATAGGGAATAGTTGGAATTACAGGCAACAAACATGTTTTTTTTTTTTTTTTTTTTTTTGCAGTGCTGGGGAATGAACCCAGGGTGCTAGATGAGCAGTACACTGAGCCACATCCCCAGCCCTGAAATTGGGCCTTTGACTACTATGCTTATCTCTCCCTAGAAAATGTTAGATAATGCTACAAAAAGAAGAAATATTTTTCTGCAATCCTACATAAAAATGTCTTTAGTTTTTCACATCTATGTTATAAGATAAAAAGGTCTGAAAACAAGCATCAAGTTTTCTTACCAGTGTAAAGCAGTTTCAAGGCTTTCAAGTTTTAAGAAATGGTAAGTTATATATGAAAACAAAAAAGAAAACATCCAAAAGAAAAAATTCACACTTACAAGAAACAACATTGGAGATAAAATAGGGGTGCAGGTCTTACATTTGAGTTAACCATTATTTACGTGACAGGAATCTCTTCAAGGAAGAGTGGACTAGAAACAGAATTTACATTGTATTTAAAAGGGAACACTCAAAGAATGGAAGATAAATATCCAAGTGCAAAAATACATTATTACTTCCTATTTAGTCACTTTGGTACATATCCTATTAGGTCAAAGAAAATCTTTCTTCTTCTTTTTTAATAAAGTGACTTTTTTTAAAGAGAGGACAGTGAGAGTGAGAGAGAGAGAGAGAGAGAGAGAGAGAGAATCAATTTTTACTGAGTTTTTCACATGGCTTTTGTTGCTCTGACACTTACTTGTGTACGTGGGAGCTGGGGTTTGAACCCGTGTACTTGTGCATGGCGAGCAAGTGCCAGAACCGCTGAGCCACCACTCCAGCCCCCAAAGAAAATCTTGAAATCCACAAATTGTATAATATCTTTCTGAATGTGTTTAGTGGCATTCAAAGATCTTCAGCCACTCTGATTTCTTCATCAAAGTTTAATTCCCTCTTAAAGCTATCTGTTATCATTTGTCTAAATCAAGATAAAAATTTTGTTTACCAGGCCTAGGGACATGAGGGTTTTACAAAAAACTTGACCTTCTCTCCCTCTTTGGATCTCAACTGGGTAAAAGAAGTCAGAATGTGAATAACAACTTATTTGGTAATGACAGTTTTTCTCAAGGCCTATATACCAAATTTAGTGATGACAATCACTGGTTTTAGCTTTGATCTTAGTTTTCTAACCTGGAGTATAGGCGAAAACTACACACTGAAAACATTTACTCACTGTTCGATCCTCCAAGTACATGGTTTTTGATAAAAAGTCAATGCCAATTGTTGCCTGTAAAACAAAACAAAATAAAGTTAACAAATAATAATAGCTTGATGATGGATAGCAATAAAGAATGCAAATGGGGGCTGCAGCATTGGCTCAGCCATTGGAGCACTTTCCTGGCATGTGTGAGGACCCAGTTCAAAACCCAGCACCATATATACAACTAAGTGTCAGAGAAACAAAGGCCAGATTAAAAAATTAATAAAATTGATTCTCTTTCCTTCTTTCTCCCCCCCCCCAAAAAAGGGGGGGATGCAAATGGAATTTATGATTGTGGAAGAAATAATGAATAAACACATTACAGCAAAGTAAGAAAGAACAAAACTTTCAGCGATAACGGCTTCCATGTATTAAGCACTTCCTCTGTGTTAGGGATTACACATTCCTTCAAGGTAACTTATTCTCATCCTTGTTTCTTTTATTTTGTTGATAACAAGACAAAAGAATTTTTAGTTTGGATATTTGTATTTGAATATTCAAGTATCTGTATTTGAACCTTCATTTGAATATTATTCTGAATAGTCCCCAGTCACAATGGTGCTACTTACTCCAATAGTATTTTATAAAATACTGTTGATGTAAACTGCTCTGTGTCTAGACTTCCTACATAAGGGCTTATCAACTGTCTTGATGCCACAAATTCCCAGAGACCTGGAAATATGATTTTTTAAAAGGGGATGTGTTTTTTCCAATATAAAGGAAAATTAGTTAAGGAAAACATTTTCCTCATACCACACAAGGATAATCAGCTTCCTTTTGTGGTCCAAACCTGCTGCTACTTTGCCCATCAAGAAAAAAATGGAGAAAAAGTAAGAGAGATGAATAAAGGGAAAGACTAGACTAATGAAGGAAAAAAGTAGATACGCTGAATAATACACAATTAAATCTAGGAAGTAAAAAAAAAGAGAAAAAAAAATCAAAAAAGGCAAAGGACCCCAGAAAGAAAATATTGATGCATATTCTACTATACAAAATTAAACGTGCCATTAAATGTGTTTATGTATTTATTATATATGTATGTATGTGTTAACATGCTTTCCCTGTAAATATCTTTGTGCAGTATTACACAGAAGCTGGGTAGTCTGTGGATTTTTTAAATGTTATTACAGATTAAAGCATATTTAAAAACAAGAAAACAAACACTGAATCAGAAAAGTGGTTCGTGGGCTACAGGTATAGCTCAGTGGTAGAGCAACTGTCTAACATACACAAGGCCCTGGGTATGATGAAAGGAAAGGAAGAAAAGTGGTTCAACCAGTTGGGGATTGTATTTTGTGTAGAACAACCTAGAGCTTTAACTTTAAAAAGTTAAGGATATATTCAATTACCACCATCTTTCTGAAAAAGTTCATTACGTGACTAAAACCTACTGCTTTATCTATGCCATCTTGTGCTTATGTTTTATTGTCAATCTATAGCATCCTTTGGAATAACAAATTCTATAAATCCAAAGTATTTTCAAAAGCTATTCTGAACAACATTACCTTCCTCAAGTAAAAAAATGAATATATTCCAAATGTGGGAATCTTTCTTGAGCTTATATTAAGTTGAACCATATAGAATTGCCAATGTTTTTTTTATTTTTGAATTATAAAAATGGTAATTACATGGTTCTAACTGAACTTGAAACTGTTAGGTAAGTCTGTGGTTTTATAATTGGAAAAAGAAAAAGAATGGTGAAAAACAAGAACTTAAGAGAATCACTTCCTCACACATGGTCAAGTCTTCATATTCAAAGGTAATACTTAAGCTGAGTACAGTGGTGTGTGCCTGAAATCTCAACTACTCAGAAGTCTGAGGCAGGAGGATCCCAGGTTTAAGGCCAGCCTGGGCATCTAACTTAGCAAGAACTATCTCAAAATAAAAAAGAGAAAGCGATGTAGTTCAATGGTAGAGCATCCCCAAGGTTGAGTATGCAGAACCATCAAAACAAAACAAAACAAAAAACAACAACCAAAAAACCCCACAGTACTTGATACACTATAAAGCCAGTTTTCCTAAGTAAGAATATTGAGTGCTATATGTCACATCAATGTTCTTGACAAATTTGTATCTTTGGATCTAGGACTGCACTTACTACAAAAAAAAAAAAAAATCATAGCTTATACCATGAACTAGTCTCTCCTCTCTCCTCTTAGTGCCAAAGTACAATATTTTGGCTTCATTAGCAACTTTTACATAAAGAATCAATCAAAATTTTTTCTTACCTGTCAAAGTCCACATAACCTTACCCCACCAATGGCACTTTTGGTATGTTTAAAAGGTCTCCTTAATTTATCAGAGGACTTGGGTAATAAGTACTTTTAAAACACCCAGAACTCCATAGTCTTAAGCTCATAATTCTTTAGGCTTAGATCCCCCTAGTTCAAATGTTTTATACTGTGGTCTGGTTTTGCTCTCAAAAATTCAAACTTATACCCTCTGGTTCAATAACATCAAAACACTTTTTTAGTCCCTGGGAGTGGCAGGGACTAAAAAGGCCCTCTGCTGAGAAGAAATACAAGCACTGCATAGAAACAAGACAAATATGTCTTCTGCATCTGCATGCTTCCACCCAATCAATCTGATCAGGACACCCCCCTAAAAAAAAAAAAAAAAGGTACAGTCACTCATGTCCAACAGGCAAAGTATAAAACTGAATTAAACTAAATTTTATAATATGTAATAAATAGTCAAGAAGGGTACCCTCTTCCGCCTCTAAAAATAGCAAATTGGGGCTGGGAGTATAGTTCAGTGCTAGTGCTTGCTTAGCATGCACCAGGCCCTAGGTTCAATCCCTAGCACCACTAACACCAAAGAAAAGAAAAAAAAAATTATGACTTATATGCAGCTAGACACTATATAGACTGAAGTCATTATCATGCTATAATCATCTTTTCTTTGAGGCAGTTCTTTCATAGAAAAAAAATACTTTTCTATCAGGGATTCACCCTTGGGGCACTTAACCACTAGACCACATCCCCAGACTTTTATTTTTATTTTGAGTCAAGGTCTTACTTAGTTGCTTAGTGCCTCACTAAATTGTTGAGTCTGGCTTTGAACCTGCCATCCTCTGCCTCAGCCAGCTTCCTGAGCTACTGGATTACTGGTATGCACCACTACCCCCAGCTTTTTTTCATAGCACTTTTAACAAGATGAGTGAATTATATGATTGCTAACTTGTACAATTTTTCCCACTAGAAGTTCCATGAGAGCAGGGCATGGTCTATTTGTTCACTGCTGTGTACCCAGGATATAAGAACTGTGCTTTGAATAAAAGAAAAACTGCAGGAAATAAATTAAATAATAATTAAGGAGCTAGGAATGGTACCAGAGAAGATGAGATTTAACCTGTGGGGACTTGTTTTTGATAGGAAGAAGACCTTTACTATATTAGAATGAGAGACAGGATTGGTATAGTTACATGTAAAGAGCTGATATAAGAAAATAAATAAGAGTATTCCTGTTAATTTCCATTTCTCAAAAACACATGGTCTTCAAAGTAAGGGCCAGGAAAGAGTCAGGTTTGAGAGTAGTACAGAATAAGTATGAAATAGTTACTAAAAGAGAGCTTGTTAGGGGCTCGAGTGGTGGCTCACTAGTATCTTACCTGCCTGGCATGCAACACATACACAATTAAGTGTCAGAGCAATGAAGACCAGACAAAAGACTAAATAAAGTTGATTCTCTTTCTCTTTGTGATTTTACAGCTCTGTTAAAAAAAAAAAAAAAGTACTTGGAAGAACTTAGAACCTAGCTGACACTAGCAACAGTAATATATCCAAAAAGACAAAAGAAATGACTGAATTCAACTATAATATGGATTTTGAAAGGCAGATGTAATTGAACCAAAAGGAGTCTAGGAAGTTAAGGATATCTCCCATGCAATCTAAGCCAAAAAAGTAAGATAGGAGACACAGGATTTGATATTTACAAATAACATGGAGGAATTAATGGATAGAGGTTTTTTTTGTTTTTGTTTTTTTTTAAAACAACTTTATTGAGGTTTTCACATGGCCTTAGTTGCTCCAACACTCAGTTACTGTGTACGTGGTGCTGGGGTTTGAACCCGGGTCCTCGTGCTTGCCAGGCAAGCGCCGAAACAGCTGAGCCACCGCTCCAGCCCCTGGATAGAGGTTTTGAGGTGAAATAATGACAGGGAAATTATAATAAGAGTACTTGAAGACAAAATTTAGGAGGACAGAAGATGATGGTTTTAAGAAGGGAATTTATGAACCAATGATTTTTAGAGAAACTGAGGTCATGGAAATGAAAGTACAGAAGGGAAAATAAAGTGAAGGAGGTCAATAGATTTTTTTTCTTTTTAATGAGAGAGGGACAGTGTGAAAAATAGAGAAAGAGAGAATTAATTTTATTTAGTTTTTCATGTGGCTTTCATTGCTCTGACTTCACTTCGTACATGGTGCTAGGGTTCGAACCCACGTCCTTACTCATGCCAGGCAAGCGCCGTAAGTGCTAAGCTACCACTCCAGCCCTGGTTAACAGATTTTCTTTGTGAACAATTATAGTTGTTGCCTAAAATGCTGATGGATTAGAATGGAGAGGAATACGATGAAACAACAGTTAAAGTCTTCAAATAAATCAAGACAGGCAATGTATTTCTAAATGGTCTTTGCGAGTTTGAGACCAATCTCAGTAATTTAGTAAGACCCCCAGAAACTTGGCAAGATCATCTCAAAATAAAAATAAAAAGGATTAGGAATATACATCTTACTGGTGAAGTGCTCCTGGGTTCAATTCCTAGTCAAAAACAACGATTCCCCCCCCCCCAAAAAGGTGTCACCTTTCATGGGGATTACAATTTCCCTTTCTTTTTGCAGTGTTGGGGATTGAACCCAGGGCTTTGTACATGCTAGGCAAGTGCTCCACCAATGAGCTACACCATCAGACCCACAATTTTCACTTTACAAATGTATAAACACAGACTGAAAATTAAATTGGTCCCAAACCATCCAAATATTAAATGGTAGAACTAAGATGTAAATAAAGGTCTTTTCAACTCCATGGTATATTACATAGACTTCTCAGTTTTTCAAGAAAGATTCAATTAAGATAGCACATTCCTGAAATAAAATAAATTTTTGAATGTGGAAAACATATTAAAAAAAGATTCAGATTTTAAACTTAAATTATCAATCAGATCAACATTTAATGTATTACTAGGGCAAAACATTTGAAATCAAGTTTCTATACTAACTACATATAGTAATATAGAAACACACTGGATAAGTAGATTAGGATGGGGGCTGGAGCAGTGGCTCAGTAGTTACAGCACTTGCCTGGCATGCGCAAGTACACAGGTTCAAACCCCAGAACCCACGTACACAATTAAGTGTCAGCTTTTCACATGAAAGCCATGTGAAAAACTCAATAAAAATTGATTCTGTCTCTCTCTCACTGTCTTTCTCTCTTTTTTTTTTAAAAAAAAAAAGTAGATTCTAAGGATGCTTTATAAAATTTTTTTTAACAAAAACAGTTCAAAAAGTTAATACAGGGGGCAGGAGCAGTGGCTCAGCGGTTAAGGTGCTTGCCTAGAATGCATGAGGATGTAGGTTCGAACCCTGGCACCACATACAAAACGCAGTGTTGAACAAAAGCCACCTGAAAAACTAAGTAAATAAAACTCATTCTCTAGCCACCTGAAAAAATAAATAAATAAAACTGATTATTTGTCTTCTCATGGTCCCTCTCTCTTTTTTTTAAAAAAAGAAAGAAAATAAAAAAGGTAATACACAAAAAGATTTTATCATGTGCTTTAGTGCCTTAGTAAAAAAGTACTTCGTCTTTTTTTTTTTTTTTTGAGAGGGACAATGAGAGAGAGAGAGAGAGAGAGAGAGAGAGAATTAATTTTATTTTTCATGTGACTTTCGTTGCTCTGACACTTAGTTGTGTACATGGTGCTGGGGTTCAAACCCACGTACCCACGCATGCCAGGCAAGTGCCGTAACCACCGAGCCACCACTCCAGCCCCAGTACTTTGTCTGTCTTAAAATTATTAAATTTATTCCTTTTGTTTGTTCGGATCTCTCTTTAAAAAACAAGTTATGGAATCCTAGGTTTGGATGAATTCTCTATAAGAAAATATACTTTTAATTTCCTCTCTGATGGAATTAGAGAAGATCTTTCAATACTTTAGGAGAAGAGACAAACTGAGTAAGGTTGACAACTGTGGGGAAATATCATTTATACTTTGTATTTATATAGCATTTTACAGATTATGGAAAGTGCTTTTACATCCATGACTGCATGTAAATATAATGAAATTTTAAAAATACCATGAATATTACCTGTAACACAAAATAGACAACCATAATAAATTGACAAAAAACAAAATACCTGATAGGTGTTGTCAAAACTGTCATACATGAATCTGGTGATCAAGGATGTTTTTCCAACTGAAAAGAAAAATAGATTTGCTTAGTAAATACATTCGGTTCTCAGGCAACCCTACAAAGAACTGTAATTAAGTTCTATGGAAAATATCTGCAATGGTTCTACTAACCATAATTAAAAACCAAATAACCCCCCCAAGTTTGCCGACATGACTTTGTTTAATGACAACACTCTCTTCAAATTAGAGGCCAGATAACTGGTAGCTCCCTCCTATAATCCCAGCTACTGAGAGGCTGAGGCAGAAGAATCAAAATTTGAGACTGGCCTGGGCAACTTCGTGAGACAATGTCTCAAAATGAAATAAAAAAGGATGAGGATGTAGTTTAGTGCTTGCTTAGTACATGAGAGGTTCTGGATTCAATTCCCAGTATGAAACAAAGAGCACAGGAAAAAAGTATTTAGGTATGAGCTGAGAAAAACAAAAAGCCAAGATAAAGAAAAACAAACTATATTGACATCCCTAATTCATAAAAGACCAAGGAGATATTTACTTGGGCCCTAAGGCAAGAACTAATGGATGCTCAGGTCTATTTCATCTAGTAAATCAAATAACAATTCTTAGGAATAGAAGGACAACAGTTCTAAGAGGGGTATGAAAGCTATAAGAACTAAACTGCTTGAGAAAGTGAGTAAGAGGGGCTGGAGTGGTGACTCGGTGGTTATGGCGCTTGTCTGGCAAGAGCAAGTACGCAGGTTCAAACCCGAGCACCACATACACAATCAAGTCTTGGAGCAATAAAGGCCACGGGGAAAACTGGATAAAAATTATTTCTCTCTCTCTCTCTTCTCTCTGTCCCTCTCTCTTAAAAAGAAAAAAAAAAAAAGTCAGTAAGAAGTGACAAGAGAAGCTATTCTGCAACTCATCTCAGTATCCAATCTCTCCCCTGAGAAGGCAGAGAAATCACAAAGATCCATAATCCTACTTTGTGTTGGTATTTTTAGGAAAGTACTACTAGTTCAAAAATAGAGGAAAGTTAGCAATTTCCTTTCTAATGAACACCATTTCCAAGAGCAAAGCACATCCAATAATTTTTCTATTATTCCAGTAGCTTGGCTCAGATTCAGTAAACATTAAACAAATGCAAGAAATTCTATCAACTAGAACTGGACATATAAAATGTCTCTAATGCTTTCCAAAATATAAATACTTTTTGGGAAGGTAAAATCCACACACCAAGTAATTCATATAGTATGAATTTAAGTAACTTTTAATTTCAACCCAATTTGTACAGACTAGTTCCTGGACACTACCTTTCCCTCTTTTCATATGCCATATGAAAACCTGAGAAGAATGCTCTCAGTATAAGCTGTCAGTATACAAAAAAAAAAAAAAAAAAAAAAAAAAAAAAAAAACAAAAAAAAACCAACAACAACAACAACAAAAAATTACATTTCTAGAGACTAGATCCAAAAACACAGAAAATAAAAAAATTCATACTCCATGTATAATAAGTAGCATTAAAACATATAAAGTACTTAGCAATAAATTTAACAAGATATTTAAGACTTCTACTTTAGGGGCTGGAGCAGTAGTTCAGCAGTTGGGGCCTGGCATGCATAAGGATCTGGGTTCAAATTTCAACACCACATACACAACTAAGTGTTGGAAACAAAGGCCAGACAGAAAACAAAATAAAATTGATTTGATTCTCTCTCACTCTCTTAAAAAAAAAAAAAAAGAAAAGAAGATACCTAAAAAAATTCATGTCTGTACTGAACACGGACAGACTTTTTGGAGGGTCATTATTCCCTTAAAAAATACGGTAAAACTATTTACATAGCATTTACATTACATTAGGTAATATTAGTAATGCCACAGCAAAAAAAAAAAAAGCATACACAGAATGGACATGGTTTTACGAAAATATTAAGCCATTTTATATAAAGGACTCAAGTACCCATGGATTTAGTTATCTGAGGGGTCCTAGAACCAGAGTTAACGATAGTCACAATGTCTTTTTTTTTTTTTAAGAGAGAGGGACAGTGAGAAAGAGAATCAACTTTTATTTCATTTTTCATGTGGCTTTTGTTGCTTCAACACTCTCATGTATGTGGTGCTGGGGTTCGAACTTGCATCCTCATGCATGCCAGGCAAGTACTGTAACTGCTGAGCCACCAATCAGCCCCACAATGTCTCTTTAATTTTACCTCCAGAACAAAAAAACATTCTAGCCTAATTTCAACATTGAAAATACTGTTTCAGAAATTAAACCATGTTTTAACATGTTAATACCCTCTTGCAATTCTGTGAGAGACCTGGCATGCCAATGATCTCAATAGGATTCCTATTTCATTTTACTATACTAAAACCCCGCAGTGAACAACCTAGGCATGAAACTTAATATAAATGACAGGGTTATATCTTTAAAATATTTTTAGTCCAGGGCAAACATAACAGAAAAAATCAGCCTGCTCACATATTTCTTCATACTAAATGCCAGGGAATGAATATAAAAGCAATTAAAACACAGTCCCTGTTAAGGTTAAGTAAAGGAGACAGAAATAATTACTGTACTATGATAAAAAGTACAGTACAGGAGGGGCTGGAGCGGTGCCTCAGTGGTTACATTGTGCTTGCCAGGCATTCGCGAGTATATGGGTTCAAATCCCAGCACCACGTACACAAGTGGTGTTTGAGCAATGAAAGTCACATGAAAAACTAAATAAAATTGATTCTGTCTTTCTCTCACCGTCCCTCTCTCTTAAGAAAAAAAAAAAGTACATTAGAGGGGCTGGAGTGGTGGCTCAATGGTTATGGTGCTTGCCTGGTATGTACAAGGATGTGGGTTCAAACCCCAATACCAAGTATACAATGAAGTGTCAGAGCAACATGAAAAACTGAATAAAACTGATTCTCTCTTACTGTCCCTCTCTTTAAAAAAAAAAAAAAGTACAATAGAAGTATGTTATGGGAAGGGAACAATCTCCTATAATGAGACAGGATGGTAAAGGAAAAACTTCCCAGAGAATAGTGACTTTACAGTGAGATCTAAAGGACAAATCAGCCAGAAAAATTAACAAACTTCATGAGGGTTGCCCTGTATTAGAAGGATTACTTTTGGAGCTTTATGTTTTTCCAGCCTTAATTGGAATATACATACATAGAAATGAATTTAAATATGCAATTCTACTTACACACATGAGATTAACCGATTTTTTTTTTTTTTTGTAACGGATTGAACCCAGGGGTTCTTAATCATTAAGCCACATCCCTGGCTTGTTTTTATTTTTTATTTTGAGTCAGGGTCTCACTAAGTTATTCAGGGCTGCTAAATTACTAAGGTTGTCTTTGAACTTGCAATCCTCCTGCCTCAGCCTCCAGAGTTGCTGGGATTACAGCTGTGCGCCACCAGGCCTGACTTGATTAATGGAAGTCTTTAAAAACAAGTCAGAAAATCAAATCTGTAATGAGCCAGGATATAACTTTTAGAGATTCCTTCCAGCTTTTTACGTCTAATATTGAACCTATTCTAACCTCTTACTGAGTAAATAGGCAATAATTGAAGAGACAGTTTCTGTATTGGAATTCCAGTCCTACCTTTTTCAAAAATTGAGATAACTCCTATACCACAAAATTTGCCCTTTTAAGGCAAAAAATTCAGTCATTTTTAGTATATATTCAGACAGTTGTACAACCATCATTACTAGCCAGTCCAGAACATTTTCATCACTCAAAAGAGGGGGTGGAGTTTGGGGATTTAGCACAGTGGCAGAATGCTTGCCTAGCAAGCACAAGGTCCTGAGTTTGATCCTCAGCCCTGAAAAAAAATCCTACACTCATTTCATTTCCTATTTCTTCCAGCCCCCAGATCCTGGTAACCACTAACCTACTTTCCAACTCTAAGGATTTGTCTGTTCTCCTACCCATCATCTTTTACGAGCTATATAACTTGTACGGTTCTCTTAATCTTCTTAATTTTATAAAATAACGATATTATTTCCTCTTTTTTTCCCTCCTTCTTTGTGGTACTGGAGATTGAACAGTCTTGAGCATGCTAGGCAAGTGCACGTACCACTGAGCCACTTCTTCAGCCTTCCTCTAATCTAACGTATTACTGGAAAATTGAAGATAATTCTAGATGAAGGTATCTCCTTATTAAAAACAAGTGCTAGTAGGTGGAGGTATAGCTCAGTAGTGCAATGCATTAGCTTTCTCAGAGGACATTTCAAATTTTGAAATCATATAGAATGTTCCCTGCCCTCAATGAAATTAAACAAGAAATGTATAACTAAAAGACTAGAAAATCTTGAATTGCTCAGAAATACAATGATACCCTCCTCCATCAGTCTTTTGTTCCTGTCTTTCTTTCGTTATTATTATTTTTTCTTTTCAATACTGGACATTGAAATTATGGCCTTAGACAAGGAACTGTATCCCTTTTTAATTTTCTTTTGGGACAAGATCCAGCTGAGTTGCTCAGGCTGGACTTGAACTTGCTATCCTCCTGCCTCAGCCTCCAAAGTAAGCTGAGATTACAGCATCACCACCACTGTGAGGCTATTTCTTTTATTTTTCTTTTTAAAAAGATTTTTATTGGTATATTTTAATAACAATGGAATTCACTGTGATATCCATACATTTTTCCCATTATTTATTTCCTTTTTTTTCTAGTGGTATAATGGAACCCAAGACTTTGTGCATGTTAAGCAAATAAGTGCTCTGACAACCCCCAACCCAAGAATTATATTATTTATATCTCCTGGATTCACGAAGTCATAACAGAAGTTTAAAAATAATCTAAACTATATGATAATGAAATTATAACTCAAGGTGTGCACTATTCATAATAGTTAAAAAGTGGAAACAAGCCAAATGTCCATCAACTGATGAATAACCAACCAAAAGTGGTATACCCATACAACAGAATATTACTCAGGCATAAAAAGGAATAAGGCACTGATACCTGCTACAAAAGAATGTACCTTGAAAGCACTACACTAAGAGGCAAGTCACAAAAGATGATATATAACTTCATTTATACCACATGTCTAAAATAGGAAAATACAGAAAGAAAAAGATTAGTGGTTGTTTATGACTGGAGGAGAAAGGGAAATTGTGAGTGAGATAAAAGGTTTAAGATTCTTCTGGAGGATGCACACCTCTGTAAATATACTGATTACTATAATATATACACTATATGCCACTGAACTATGCACTTAAAATGGCTAAATTATGTAATATGAACTTTATCTCAATAAAGCTATTATAAAGAATTTATGGGCCAGATGTGATGGTGCATGCCTGTAATCCCAGCAACTCAGGAGGTTGAAGCAGGAGGATGGGAACTTCAAAACCAGCCTCAGCAATTTAGCAAGACCCTGTCTCAAAATAAAATATAAAAAGGACTGGAGATGTGACTCAGTGGTTAAGTGCCCCTGGCTCCATCCCCCAAAAACATAGAATTTATGGGGTTCAGACACAATGGTGCACACCTGTAATCACAGCTACTCTGGAGGCTAAGCAGGAGGACTGCAAATTACAAGGCCAGTCTAGACAACTTAGCAAGACACTGTCTCAAAATAAAATTTAAAAGAAAAGGGGGGACTGAAGTGGTGGCTCAGTGGGTATGGCACTTGCCAGGATGGAGCAGTAGGCTCAGCTGTTACGGCCCTTGTTTGGCAATTGCAAGGACGCGGGTTCGAACCCCAGCACCATGTAAACAACAAAGTGGCAGAGCAATGAATGAAGGCCTCATAAAAAACTAAATAAAAACTGATTCTCTCTCTCTCACTGTCCTTCCCTCTCTTAAAAAAAAAGAAAGAAAGAAAGAAAAGAAAGGGGCTAGGGATGTTATATTAGAATGAACAAGGCTCTAGGTTCAGTTGCCAGTATTGCCCCAAAAACAAAACACATACACGCACAAAATTTATTTCAGTAATGAATAGCAGTGATGGTTGTATAAACAATGTGAATGAACTCAATACCACTGAACTATGAGATTTAAAGTGCCTAAAATGGGGGCTGGAACAGCGGCTCAGTAGTTATGGCGCTTGCCTGGCATGCACAGGGATGCAGTTTTGAACCCCCGCACCACAAACACAACCAAGTGTCTGTGTAATGGAAGTCACACGAAAAACTAAATAAAATTTATTCTCTGTCTCTCTCTCTCTAAAAGAAAAAAAAAAAGAAAAGAAAGCCTAAAATGATAACTTTTGTTGTAAGTTATTTATTTACCACAAAATTTTCCCCCAGTGCTGGGGAACAAACCCATTGGTCTCATTTATGATAGAGATTCAACAGTACTGAATCTGACCAATTAGATATTTGTATTTTCTACTGTTTTAAACACAGAAGTAAGCCACTGTAAAACATTAATTTGCTATCATAATCACAGCTTAAATCATATGCTATGATTTTAAGAACAGAGCTAAGCAAAAAAACTCTTTGCAGTCACTGCTCCATCATGGTAACAAAAACAGCTAACTAAAGTACCTGGGGATCACAGCAGTAAAACTCAGCTGCAAGCCAATTTCACTGCACTATCGTCCAAGGATGTCTCACCTAGGTGATACAATTCTACAGCAAAACAGAAAAACAATTAAGCCAAGCTAAACGAATTTAACGAATTTAAATTTAAATTGCTAACCCAGTCCATAACAATGAAGGTTAAAAACATATTAAGTAGCCTTCTTCTAAAGACCTACACTGAAAAGATTTTTGCTTCTCAAAAAGTTAAGAAACAAAAACCGTAATCATTTATTTAAATGAAGGCAATGAGTTTGGTTGTACATAATACTTGTTGGATTAAATAAACACCATATCTATGACTCCAAAGTTGATTTTAGTAAAGGTGTAGTATTTCTTTACAATGTTTATTAGATCTATAGTATGTTTCCAGGATGATAAAAGTGTTATTTACCCCAAAGAACTGAAAAAAATGTCTACACAAAAAACAGGGAACAGTGGTGCACACCTGTAATCCCAGTAGCTCTGGAGGCTTAGGTGGGAGGATTCCAAGTTCCAAGTG
This sequence comes from Aplodontia rufa, assembly GCA_004027875.1. Lineage (NCBI taxonomy): Eukaryota > Metazoa > Chordata > Mammalia > Rodentia > Aplodontiidae > Aplodontia > Aplodontia rufa. Next base: position 1,016 of record PVKS010026564.1, on the reverse strand, counting down.
AGCCTCAAAGCACTGGCGGTGTGGCTCAATGATTAAATGCTGATGCTGGAATTTAATCCCTGGTGCCAGAAAAAAAAAAAAAAAGGAAAAGGAAAGAAAAAAACAATGCCTATGGGGGAGAACAGAGGATGCAGCTCAATGGTAGAACACTTTGGGTTCAATCCCCAATATCAACCCCTACCCAAAAAAAAATATAACAAACCTGTCACAAGGATGATACTGCTTTATTCATAACTGCGAACACTTAACAAGCATTAAGATGTCCTTCAGGGACTGGAGCCGTGGTTCAGTGGTTACAGCACTTGCCTGGCATGCACGAGGACACAGGTTTGAACCCCAGCAGCACGTACAACTAAGTGTTCAAGTAACAAAAGCCACACGAAAACTAAATAGAACTGATTCTTACTCTCTCTCTTAAAAAAAAAATGTCCTGCAGTAGATAAGCAGATAAACAAACTGTGGTATGCCCTACCAACGGAATTTATTTGCGGTGGCATAACAGTTATGGTGCTATATACAATGACATCTCAGAGTGACAAAAGTCATATGAAAAACTAAATAAAATTTATTTCCTTTCTCTTTCTCCCTCACCTGTCCCTCTCTCCTTGAAAAAGAAAAAAATGAAATAAACTTTAAAACCATGAAAGACATACAGGAATTTTAAATGGATCCTATTAAATGAAAGAATTCAATTATCTAATCTATGGGCTAGAGCAGTAGCTCAGCAGCTCTACTGGCAGCTGAACCTGCGTTAAGGACCCAGGTTCCATCCCCGGCACCACATACACAACTAAATGTCAGAAAAATAAAAAAGATGGAAAAAATTGATTTTTTTCTCTTTTTTTTTATTCATTAAACATGGTCTTACAATTAGGAGGGATTCATCATCAAACACTCAAGAACAAAAGTATAATGACAGAACAAGCCAAGGCTGGTGCCAGTCCATGGTTTCCCCCCTTGGGTTCCCCATGGTTCCATGTTTCCCCCTACTTAAATCCCAAGTTAATTGGACTTCT
>PVKS010026563.1:0-28512 GCA_004027875.1 Aplodontia rufa | reverse complement strand
CTGAGCCACTGCTACTGTCCCCCATTACAGTTTTTCAGGTTTTTCTTTTTCAGGGCTGAGGACTGAACTCGGGGCCTTGCATGTGCTAGGCAAGCGCTCTGCCATTGAACTAAATCCCTAACCCCTTAATTTGGTTTGTATGTTTGTAATTTTCAGAAGGCTTTTCTCTTTCCACGATTTTTATTGGTGCATTATAGGTGTTCATAATTATGGAATTTCTTGTCACCTATTCATACTTGCACACAATGTAACAATATAATTTAGCCAACATTGCCCCCCAGTACTTCCTCCTGCTCTCCTTCCCACCTCTTGGTCCCTTTCCTGTGCTGCTCTCCCTTTGATGTGAGATCCCACTCCACCAGCTCTAGTTCCACACATGAGAGAAATCACAATCCTTGACATTCTGGCTGACTTATTTCACTTAACCTAATGGTCTCAAGTTCCATCCATTTTCCTGCAAATTCCATTTCTCTCTTCTTTATGGCTGAATGAAACTCCATTGTGTGTCTGTACCACATTTTCTTTAACCGCTCATCTGTCGATGGCACGTAGGCTGGTTCTCGTTTGGCTATTATGAATTGTGCTGCTATGAACATGGGCATGGTTGTATCACTATAGTATGAGGACTTTAATTCTCTAGGATAAATATTGAGAAGTGGTACTGCTGGGTCATATGGTGGATCCATGCCTAGACTTTGGAGGAACCTCCATACTGATTTCCGTAGTGGTTACACTAATTGACAATCCCACTAACAGTGTAAAGTGTTCCTGTTTCTCCACATCCTCTCCAGCATTTATTATTATTTGTATTCTTGATGAATGTCATTCTGACTTGTGTGAGATGAAATCTAGTGTGGTTTTGATTTCAATTTCCCAAATAGTTACTAATGTTGAACAGTTTCGCGACTATCTGTTGGCAGTTGTGTTTCTTAGAAGTGTCAGTCTGCTTGCTTATTTATTAATTGGGTTATTTGTTTTTCTTTTTAATATTAAGTTTGTGAGTTCTTTGTATACCCTAGATACTCTTTGTCAGAAGAGTAACTAGCAAAGGTTTTCTCTCATTCTGTAGGTTCTCTCTTCACGTTCCTAATTGTTTCCTTTGTTGTGCAGAAGCTTTTTAATTTGATACTATCCCTTTTATTAACTTTTGACATTATACCTGAACTTTAGGGGTCTTACTGAGAAAGCTGCTTCCTGTGCCTATATGTTGGAGTGTTGACCCTATTTTCTTCTAGGAGTTGCATAATTTATGGTTTAATTCCTAGGTCTTTGATCCATTTTAGTTGATTTTTGTGCAGGGTGAGAGATAAGGGTCTAGTTTCATTCAGAAGACTTCTGTTTTTTGATTTTTTAAAAATCTTAGCCTGTACCTTTCTTGTACTAGTCCTCTTTATTTAAAATGGACAATATCATTTAAATTGAGGACTGGATGCACACAATTAGAACTTTTTCCTTGCAGTGAATCTTTTTTAGAAGGTGACTTATTTTAGAGCATTGCTATTAATTATCATGATTTTTTATGCTACAGAGTAATCTCACAGGTCCAAGACAATTTTTCTCTCTTTACTTAAACTTACAAAAGTGTAATGATTATTTTGCTATAGCAGAGTAAGGTTTTAATGCCTTATAGAGGGTTTCTAGGATCTATTCATAGCATACCCTCAGGTACCCATCCTGACCTAAGTCTGATTTATTTTGTTTCCTTTCTCTTTTATAAATGGTAGATGCTCACTGAGGTCCTCTTATTTCATGACTCAATTTAATATGGAGAGGATCCCAGTAATTTGCATTTCTTTAGCTCCCCAGATTACTCCATTTGTGCAAGTTGTACAACTGCTTTATCAAATGAGAACTGGCAATGCATGCAAAGCTGCCCCCACACCTACCATTTTAACTGTGGAAAATGGTAACATGGTCCTAAGATCATCTAAGAATCCTTGGACTGAGAATTGCTCCTTTGGAATGCTCTGTTCACTTTAATTGTGCTGTGTAGTTGGCCTGTGATGGAGTGGATCCTTCAGGAACCTCTGCATTTGTCTCATCACCTAACAATACCCATTCTTGCTGTGTGATATGCTAATTATACTCAGTGATTTCGGCAGCCCTAGAAAATTCTACAAATAATTCTCCAAGCAAAATTAATTGTGACTTGCTATGAATAAGAACATCAGTGTCTTCCAGGAGAAAGACAGAAGAGCTTGATGCAATTAGTGCTAAAAAATAATATATCAATGATGAGATAATCACTGCTAATGAAGTTCAGTAGGCTGAAATCTCAAGCTTTTTCTATTGTGTGAAATGGGGTTGGTGTCTTTCTTTTTCTTTTAGTAAAGCTTACAATACAATCATTGTTTCCTTTTCCTCTTCCTGCTGTTGATGAGAGGTTCACTTGTAGTAATGCCTTTGTCTGTTTTTAAATTGAGAATGTGCTTTACAAAGATAAATACTTTTTGTCTTCTTCAAATACTCTTACAATAATCTTTATTGATGTGCTAACCTTTTGTTTGAATTTCCAACATGTTATAATAGTCACATAATCAGCACTATACCATAAGCAACAAGAATTATACCACATCCATTAAGGTTTTTGAAATTAATTACTGATTGAGAAAATATGGTAATTGTATTTGAATAAAAGGAATATGTATGTTTATTGGACAAGAGTATGTTTTGTATGAAGGTTTTTAAAAGGGAATAAAATGTATCCAGAGCTTTTTATCTCTGATGTGCACAATTCACAGTTTTGTAAGATAATAATTTTAATATGTTTGTTAATAAAGATCTGATTCTAGAGTTCCAAAATAGTAAAGATTTATCTAGCTTGTAAAACCTATAGCAACTCATTCATATTTTCTGAGATGGAAAATAATTTCGAGGAAATTTTTGTCATATAATATCTAGTGAAAGAAGAATTAATTAAGGTAGAAATTAATGTGTTAATTTGTAAGAATGTGGGTATTTATATATTTCACGTTTCCAATACCAAATCAGGGCAAGTGGGGACTAGAATAATTTTGTCAATATTCTCTTGAAATGAGAAAGAATTTTCAGTGTGCTTGGACATGGTCAATAAGCTTGTTGTGCCTACACAATATGGGGTGATCCATAAATTTGTATTTGAAAGGCTGTCACCAGGCCAAGTTTTTTGAAGTGTTTGATTTTCATGTAACATGTTGCTGAAATATTTGTGCGGTTTCCTTTTGTATTTTCTTTGCAAGTTTGTGCAAATCCCCTAAGAAGAGGAAGTACAAACAATATCCCTGTTTTGCAAAGAGAAGATTATGTATACTGAGAATTACCTTGCTCACTCAAAGTTAATACTCAGCCAGGTGGCAAAGCTAAGAGCAGATCTGTTCATGTGCTTAAATGACACAGTCATGTTTTAACTTTTCCTAGCAGTAATTTCTGTCACAATTACTCAGTTCATTTGTATATAGTCATGCCAATGTGGAAGACATGGTTTAAAAACCAGGACTATATTTTGGTGTTCTGAGCTCTTCTAGCCTATGGGAAAATATTTTAGAAATAGAATAGCACATTTCCAGAGATACAAATTGTGGCAACTATTATCCCCGTGGCAGTGGTAGCTGAGGACTCAGCTCTTACATAGAGCTACTGATAATAAAAATATCCAAATATAATCTCAGAAATTTTGAATCATAGATCTCCCATGAAAGACAAATCAGTCAGTGAAGAAGAAGAAAGCAGGGACATGCAAAGCAATGTGTCAAATGAGCAGGTCTTAGTTATGAGATTCTGGGATTCGGACCAAGCCTACTGATGATGATCACCTCTTTTATGGATTCCTTTAAAAAAATCTCCTTCTCTATCTCTTTTTATGTCTTCACCAAATGTTTTAATTTATATTCTGGGCTGACTACCCCATCTTGAGATGCTAATGAAAATAGCTAGTTATCTCAAATGACTACTTGATAAAGCTACGTGATTGACTACCTTGATATTTATGATGGTTAATCCTATGCACCACACAGACAAGAACCTAACGAAAGAGAAAGGAAAAGGAATCTAAGGAGATCAATAAAAAAGTCAACAAACCATAAAAGAAAACAGGAAAAGTCGGAAGAATTACACCACTAACAGAAAATAGCTAACAAATGGAAATCGTAATTCCTTCCCATCAATAAGTATTTAAATGTGAATGGATTAAGCTTCCAAATAAAAAGATGTAGAATGACTGAGTGGATAAAGACAAGACCCAGTTATATGCTGTCTACAAGACATTCACTTTAGGTTTAAGAACACACATGGAGCTGGGTGTGGTGGGGGCATTACTATAATCCTGATAGCTTGGGAGGCTGAGGCAGGAGGATGGCAAGTTGAAGGACAGCCTTAGCAACTTAGAGAGGCCTTAAACAACTTAGCAAGACCCTGTCTCAAAATAAAAAAAAATTAGAAAAAAATCAGGCTAAGGATGTGGCTAATGGTTAAATACCCCTGGGTTGTTTAATCCCTGGTACCAAAGCAAACAGACAATTACACAGACACACAGACAGACAGACAGACAGACACACACACACACACACACACACACACTCATACTGAAAGGATGGAAAAAGTCCATGGCTCATTAACAGAATACATATTCTTTTCAAGTGCATCCCAATCTTTCTCAAAGGTAGATCACAAAATAAGTGTTAACAAATAAAAAGTTGAAGTCATATAAAATATGCTTTCTGGCCATAGTGGAATGAATAAAAAAACAAAAAAAATAAATGGAAAGAAATACCATGTTTATTGTTCATGAATGGAAAGATATAGTGTTAAAGTACATATGGTGCCCAAAGCAGTGTACAGATTTAGTGTAATCCCTTTCAAAATTCAAAAAAGACATTTTTGACAGTAATAGAAAAGCAATTCTAAAATTCATATGAACCACAAAAGACCCAGAGCATCCAAATAAATTTTGAGAAAGAACAAAGCTGGAGGTATCACACTTCGTGTTTTCAAAACATATGACAAAGCTACAATAATCAAAACATGTAGCACTGGCATAAAGACCAATGACACAGAACGGAGAACCCAAGTCACCTCACATTTGTCAGCTGTGTTTTGACAAAGGCTTAAGAATAAATAATAGAGAAAGAACAGTCTTTCAACTAATGGTCCTGTGAAAACTAGATATCTAAAGGCACAGTAATGAAGGCGGACTCCTATTTTATGCCACACATATAAACTAAGTAAAAATGAATGAAGAATTATATGTAAGGCATGAAACTATAAAAAATCTAGAAAAAGATAGGAGAAAGGATTTATGATGTTGATTTGGCAATCATTTCATGGACATGATAAAGCACAGGCATCAAAAATAAACCAGCTTGACTATATCAACTAAAAAGTTGCTGTACTGAAAAGAAAGCTATTAAGAAAGGGAAGAGGCAACCTATGAAACTGAAAAAAAAGACCATACATCTGATAAGGGATTAATATCCAAATTATATAAGAAACTCCTACAACTCCATAGTAAAAATTAAAATCCAGATTTAAAATAGGCTAAGACTATGAGGAGACATTGCTAAAAAGAATACAAAAATATGTTCATTGTTGGTAATAACCAGAGAAATGCAAAAAAACTAAAAACAACCAAAAACCGGAAAAGACAAAACCTGTTGGCAACTACAGGGAGAAAAGGGATTCTTTCCACACTGTTGGAAAGGCGAAAGAGTGCAATGCTATGGAAAATGGAAGGGATGATCCTTGAAGAATTAAAACTATAATTATCATCAGGATCATAAGGTCCAGCAATCTTACTTCTGGATCTCTCTCTCTATCCACACACACATATAAGATCAGGACCTCAAGGAGATATTAGGACTCTTACTACATTCATTGCAGTATTATTCATAATTGTGAAGGTGAGGAAATAAATGTTCATTGACAGATGAATAAAGGTAATGTGGTAAATGCATATACTAGAATATTATTTAGCCTTAAAAAATAATAAAATTCTGGGGGCTGGAGTGGTGGCTCAGCAGTTATGGTGCTTGCCTGGCATGCATGAATAAACAGGTTTGAACCCCAGCACCATGTACACAATGAAGTGTTGGAGCAACAAAAGCCGCATGAAAAACTAAATAAAATTGATTTTCTTTCTCTCTCTCTCTCACTGTCCCTCTCTCTTTAAAAAAAAAAAATTCTGGCACATGGTATAACATCGATGAACCTTGAGGACATTATGATAAGAGGAATAAGTCAGAAAGGTAATGATTCAACTTCATTCACGCAATGCAAAATTAACTCTAGAGATCTGCAGAACAACAAAGCTATGGTCAAAATTTGTTATGAGATAGATAGCATGTTGAATATTTTTACCATAATAAAATAAAAATTTGAAAATAAGTAAAAAGAAAGAAAAAGCAAATAGGGCTTAAGTATAGTGAGCACACAGTACATCACTAATGTTTTTTTATAACCTTATAAAAAGATCTGTCAGGAGCTACACAATATTTTTCAAATGTTTTTACTGTTCTTTCTTTTGTTTGTTGACGTGCACAATACGTGGCTAACCTGTTTAACCTCAATAAAATCTTTGTCTACAAATGTTCACGCAGATTACAGAACGAGCAGGGAAGGATCTCCCGAGAAAGAGAATATTAATACTGTATGCTGTAAAGCTAGGGGAAACGTTTGTCCAGTTCTCTTGTTTTGAACTTGATCTTAAGAATGTCAAGCAATTTTTAGATCACAACCCCTAAAGTAGAACAATAATGTATAAGGGATAATAGGTTTCCCCCCACAATGAAGGATTGAACTTAATGGATAGGTCAGATCCTATCATGGCCCACAGTCAACTACTTTTCAATCAAAGTTATTATTGTCTTTTTAAAAGAGAGGGACAGTGAGAGAGAGAGAGAAAGAATCAATTTTATTTAGTTTTTCATGTGGCTTTCATTGCTCCAAAACTTAGTTGTGTATGTGGTGCTGGGGTTTGAACTTGCGTCCTCGCACATGCCAGGCAAGCACCATAACCGCTGAGCCACCACTCCAGCCCTCAAAGTAATTATTTTTAATAATGTTTTATGTTGTTTAATTCGTTTATATCTCACCACTATATGAAAGGTCAGCTCATGGATTTGCCTGTGGGTTAATTTGGTAAGTAATGCATCTTAACAATGTTCATGAGTAAGTTACATTTCTCACTCTTGAAATGCCTGTTTTGAAAATTTTCTGGAAAAAAAAGTCAGTAGTAACTTGACTACCATACATAGGACCTACAGCCAACATTGTGAAGTTTCTTCTATGTCAGCTCTGCCAGTAAAAATACCTGTTGGACACCGCATTGAGGAGTCCGAGACTGCCTAGGATAGGTGGAAGGAGTGCCCTGATGGATAAATATGGTCGGAATTGAATAAATAAATTGCCATACAGTTGTCACTCCTGTTCTGTGCTCTCAGTTCTAAAGAACTATTGAATATATCTGAAGGACCCACAAGCAGAAATAATCATGGCATTTGCATATCCCTACATGAAACAGTTCCACGGTGTTCATGATCTGTGTCATGTAAAAACCTACAGCGGTGGAAATTTTGCAGCTTCTTGGAAGTGTTGTTAGTAATTGGAATTGCCATTTAGAAAATCTGCTGTAACACAGATGTTACTACTTTATCTTCTTTGCTTCCTTATCTAAAAAAAAAATTTGAACACGAAGGATTGCTTTATTCAAAACAATTCAAAACAGAAAGCCATTAAGTTTCCCAGATGATTAGAACTTGACACATATTGAATATAAAAAGTTTGAGTGGAGGTAAATAATTATCTATTTTGAAGATAATTATTCAAAGCCAATTCATAACTGCATTTCAAAATATCCCTTTCAAAATTGTCTTCCATCAGTAGATATAGATTGGATATTCTGACAGTTTTAATAAAAATATCAGATAATATAAGCATAGTTATTTGAAAATACATATTTTAGGTTTTACTCCAGATTAGTATGCTTTGACTATGTTATGAATAGTGATTATGACCACAAATCCTCAATTCTTACTAATAACACTTTCAAATATTTTCACCTAAATTTCTATAAGAATAGTCAATCCTCCTTTTCCTCACAATCATTATAATATAAAAATTTTGTATTGTGAGTGAACATCTGTATATCAAATACCTAAATTCCACCATTGATATTTTCCCAAACTTGCTTTATCACATATCTATTTAAAAATCCATTCCTCTGTCCTCAATCAATCCACCTTTTTGTTTTTGATGCGTTTCCAAGTAAGTTGTGAACTATTATCATTACAGAAAACAGCTCAGAGTTTCCTCACAAAGTTTAAAATAGAGCTTCTGTGTGATGGAGCATTTCCACTAAAGGGTCTTTATAGTCCAAAGACAATGTGATTAGTATGTAAAAGAAATATCTGGATTCCCATGTTCATTACAGCACTATTCTTAATAGTCAAGATATGAAATTAACTATGAATGTATCAAAGATGAATGGATAATAAACATTTAGTTTAGAGAAGCAATGTAATGCTATTCAGTCATTAAAAAGAATCTTTGTCATTTAAACAGTATGGATGAGCCTGAAGACATTGTTTTAAATGAAATAATCCAGACAGAGAAAGACAAATACTTCAAGATGTCACTTAAACGTGGAATTGAAAAGGTCTAACTTACAGAAGCAGAGAGTGGAGGGGTGGGTACCAGAGGCCAGGGGCATGGCGGGAGTTTGAGTTGGGGAGATGTGGGTCAAAGGATACAAAACTTCAGCTACAAGAAAAAATGACCTGGTATACAATGTGATGATTATGGTTAGCAGCAAAAGATGGTATACTTGAAAATTTCTAAGAGTAGATTTTAAATGTTCTCATTACTAAAAATTGATAAGCCTGTGAGTAATACACATGTTAATTAGGTTTTTAATAGCTATTCCACAGTGTGTATATATTTCAAGACATCAAGTTATACATATATATGATATATGTAATTATTTTGCTTATTAAAAAATAATAAAACAGCTAAATCAGTGAATCCTGAACATAAGGATTCCTCTCCACAGTGTGGATGGGCCTCATCTGATCAGCTGCAGGTCTTCGTCAGACCAAGACTAACATTGTCTAAGAAGGAATTCTGCCTGCACCCTGCATTTGGACTCAGTGGCAACTCTGTACTGGGTCTGCAGCCTTCTGAGCAACCTGGCAGATTTTGGACTTGTACATCCACAAGTCCAAGAGAATGAGAATTCTCTTCCCAAGTGCACCATGGGGTTTCCCAAAGCCTGCATGACATGTAATATAGCAGATATGAGAATGCAGCTGCCCTCTATTAAGCCACCTATAAAGGAGCCTTCCAAAAATCTAAGCACTACTTAACCCATTTAATGTGGTGTAGGAAAATACAATGGTGTTTGTCAAACTAGACTGTTTATATTTACCTGTATTGATTTATTATGCTTAAGGGAATAAAGTATTTTACAAACAAAAAACCCTACTAAGGTAAATCGTAGAGATCAGTATACTTCCCTTAAGCACTTAAAAATGCATACACAAAGTTCAATATTTATTTTATCTTTTGATGTAAAGCTTACATGAAGTGCATGAATCTTAGTGTTCCCATGTGACAGGCTGCATAAATGCTTCCACCCATTTCCACCCAAACCCTGTCATGCTAGATTTCTGGCCATTGCCTCAGACCGGCTCCATTCTGCAGTCAGTGCTGTTCTGAGGTTTCCCCTGCTGAATTAGTTTTGTTGCCTTCTACGTGAAATCACAACTCTTTTGTATAAAACTTCTGTTACCTAGCATGGTGTATTTGAGTTTCATCCATCCTGTTTTGAAAATCAGTAGTTTGTTCCTCTTGATGGCTGGGTTGTATGCCATCGTTAATGTACCTAAGTTTATTTATTCATTTCTGTTGATGGACACCTGGCTCTGTCTAGGTTCTGGCTATTGGGAATAAGGCTGCTAAAATACTCTTGCCGAAGTCTTTACATGGAAATGTGTTTTCATTTCTCTTGGGGAAACGCATAGGTTTGGGAGTCTTAAGGTAGAGGCTGTATGTGTGTTGAGCTAATAAAAAATGATTGGGGCTGGAGCAGTGGCTCAGCAGTTGGAGCGATGGCCTGGCATGTGTGAGGAACCCGGCACCACATACACAGCTAAATGTTAGAGAATAAAGGCGATATGGAAAAATATGTAAACTTGATTCTCTCACTCTCTCTTAAAGAAAAGGAATGATCAGAGCTTTTCTGAGGTGTGTGACATTTTATACTTCTACCACCACGGTTTCACATTTTCACCTCTAGAGTTGCCAGTCTTTTAAATTTTTGACATTCTGGAAGGTATTTAGTAGCATATCCAGGCAGTATAATTTAATTTTCTTGAATGATGAGTTTTCAAGAAATTTTTTCATTTCATCAAAATATTGAATTGGGGAGTGAACATAGATATACCATTGATTTTTATTTTTGTTCTCTGCAATCAGAGAGTATGCTCAATATGACTTTACACCAGTTAGAAATTTTGAAGCTCCATTTGTGTCTTATGATGAGGTCTATTTTTGTAAATGTACTTTGTACGCTTGTGAGGAGTATGCGTTCCTCAATTTCTGGGTGAGTGTTCTATGACATTGATTATGTCAAGGTGATTGATAGCATTGTTCAAATGGTCTATGCTCTTCTGTTTTTTTAAAATTTTTTTTGTCAGGTTTTCCTTTATTTATTTTGAAACTGTTCTTAGGAACAAACGTATTTATGATTGCTTGTCACCCGGCAAAATGATCCGATTATCATTATGAAGCGATTTCCTTTGTTTCTAGTAATTTTTCTTGAAATACACTGTTTTCTGATATCAGAATACCTGCAGCACTCACTTATACTTACAGATTATCTATGTACATTTATATTTATATATTTGTATCCATTATTCTTTAAAAAATTTTTTTTTGCTGTATTCTCTCTTTCTTTCTCTGACTCAAATTAGGTATGTGCAATGGTCTTAGGTTCTCTCAGGTCATTTTTTCCATATTGAGTAATTTTGGTCCACTTAGATGTTCACTGTTTTTCTGTCATCACATTATGTTATTATGTCCATTATGTAAATTACTTATTTCAGCATTTTATTTATGATTAGAATTTCCTTTGTTTCTTTTAAGAGTTTCTATATATATATATATATGAATTTTCTTTGATATTATTACATGTACATTTTTCTTTATGTCATTGAGCATATACAAAAAGCTGCTTTAAAAGTTTTGTCTGGGGTAGAGGATATGGTTCAGAGGTAGAGAATTGGCCTAGCATGCATAAGGCCTTGGGTTTGATCCCTACCATCACAAAAGACAAAAGAGTAAAAAAGCAAAAAAAAATTACTGAGTGTCAAATACATTCACATGTGAAAAAGGTTAGTAGGGAAAATGAAAGAATTCTTTTAAAAAATTAAAAAATTTTGCTACTATTTCCTTATCTGGATCATTGTAGGGGGTGTTTTCTGATGAGTCTTTGAGAGTGGGTTATATTTTACTGTTTACTTATGAGTCAAATAATTTTCTGTTGCATGTTGAACATTATGAATTTTTATTTTTTAGGGACTCTGAATTTTGTATCATTCTTCCAAAAATGGCTTTTTTTTTTTAAATACAGGGAAATAACTTGGTTAGACTCAAACTCCCAATTCTGTTTCTTGTCCAGAAGCCTAGATCTCTAGTTAGATTACTTTACTTCAACCGAAGTATTGAATTCTTGTCTCATGTAGATGTGTTTCATCTGTCATCAGCTATTTGCATGGAGTTGATCCACAAAATTGGGTCTCCTTCTCTAGTTCTGCTCTTTCTAGGATTATCCCTTCGCTATCTGGCGGCTGTGATCCCTGAATTGTGTCCTTTCGTTCTTCAAGCCAACACCATTGCACACTTGCTTTCAACATTTAGCCCACCTTGCATGGCAGACTGAGGCCTGCCTTCCATTAGGCTGGAGACTCTGGAAGAGGCACACAGTGTTAGTGGCTTAGAAGGCTGAACAGTCATTATCAGGAGTGCAACCTTATATATTTTTAGATTATATTATTGATGGGGTAGCATGCTGTTGTTATAGGTGAATTTGCTATTCGTTTGCTTATTTTTACTTACGTTCACAAGTTAAATTTATTCAGTCACTTTATCTCTAGTACTTAGCCCAAAGTATCATATGCAGAACATAGTCAATAAATACATGTTGAGTCAGTAGCTGCAGGAGGCATGTTATAGCATAGCGAACATGTCATTAATAGAATTTAAAATTTTGTTGTTTTGTATGAGAAGATAATTTATCAATATTAAAGTTTACACCTTAGGCAAAGCACAAATATCTAGTCATGATCCTTTTCAGAAAGATTATATTGGAAGAAATTAACTACTCCACCCTGTAAATGTTCAGTTCTTAGACTCTTCATAAAGTTCTGATTTGTACAGGGCCTTTTAAAATATCAGATAATTAACATATTTAACATGTTGTATTATATTTTTATTAACTCATTGAAAATATTTTTGAGTTCTATTTTATGCTAAGCTGGTTCTAGATTACTGGGATACAAATACGAAAAAAGCATACAAAAATGAATAACTCACTATATTTCCAATAGACTATTTCTCCAGTTTTGACTTTCATCTTGAATTAAGTATCCCATGCTTAAGTTATTTTATATGCTACATAAATTCAATCTAAAAAATTTTTTTCTATTCTCTCAAGTCATTGCAAAAGATCATTATTAACAAATTATCTTCACACAGTGTTCTTGGTGAATTCTGGCAAATGCAGTTGCGATGTCCAATTGCTGGTCATTAGCACAACTCCTTGAATATCCAGAAACCAGATCTTTCTCTCTCAACCTCAGATTTTATGTGAATCAGCCCTCCTGAGTTGAGGTGACAAGTCACTGTGTTCTAATGGAGTGGCCTCCGAGAGAAGCAGTGTCTAGCTGGTGGGCTGTACACACACACGCACCGAATGGCTGGCTGTAGTCTGTTGATGGGATTTTAGAGCAGGGGAATAAAAGAACTGTTCTCGGCGATTGCTACCTCTTCTGTAGCTGTTTGTTTGGCACAGACCCTTAAGCCATCTTTTCTAAATAGGCCAACCTACATTTCTCCTGAAAAGTGTTGGTGCGTCTCTTCTGTGAAGGTGCTGGTGGGCCATGAACAGAGAGTGAGCACAGGATACCAACGTGGACCACTCTTTGGGGGAAATAAAGAAGTCTTTTTTTAAAATTTATTTTTAAAAAAAATTTTATTGGTGCATTTTAGTTGTGCATAATGAAGGGATTTGTCATCGCACATTCATACATGTACACGATATGACCTTGTATTTTGGCCTAATTCCCTCCACAGCACTTCCCCCCATCTCCCCTTTCCCCTCTTCCTGGTCCCTTTGCTCTTCTGATCTCCCTTTGATTATATGTATTTGACTATATACATACACATACACACATATATGTGCATATATACATGTATATATATATTTTTTTCCAGCTTTAAATGTTTGCATGGGAACTATGAAGTATCTCAGAGATGCAAAGTATACTATACAATATTTCTACCCCCTCCTTTCTTCCTCCCCCTCCCCCTTCTCTTTCCTTTACTCAACTTGGCTTCTTCGAAGTCTTATGTTGATTTATGTTTGGTGGATCTTTATATAATCTCGTCCTCTCACACTGAATAAAAGGAGTCTTGACAACTGAAGAAGCGAAGGAAGTTTAGCTGGAAAACTGGTGACTACACTTGCTAAAAATTTCACCACAGTTAAACCTGTGAAGATGTGTACTGAAAACTTTTGTTCACCAAAGGACTCTCCTAAGAGATTGAAAAGGCAAGTGGTCTTGGCAAACGATCTCTACTTGAGATAGTTTGGGTGAAAGTATTTTATTTAGTAAGTGATTGTAGGTGAAAACAAAATAAACAAAAATGAGGGAAATGAGGCAGAGAATGAAGGAAACCCATTGAGGTTCCTGGGATCTGGGATGACCGTGAAGCCGTTCCCAGATCCTGTAGGCATGCCTCAGAATCCTCCCTCTGAGGTCTGAAAAAGGTAGGTTAGCTTCTACCCTCTCCCACACCTCTGTCTACATTTGTGGAATGCAAGTGTTCAGGGGCTTAACTCCCTAGCACTTCTAGCCTGCCCTGAGTATAGGTTGAGCACATTTCTGAGCCAGAAGCTTCCAGGTAAAGAGACACAGAAACTTGGGGTAAAAAGTCATGGGACACATACACCAAGCAAGTGATGGCTAAGCATGTTGGTAGCCATGACAACATATGGTTTGGGAAGTGTTTGCAACATACATGTCCAGTAAAGTTCTTTGATCTGCACTATGTAAACAAATTCCCACAAATCAACAAGAAAAAGGCAATCCCCTCAATGGATAATTAAACAAACACCTCAATAGGTTATTCATAAAGGAGAATATTTACATGGCTAATAAATACAAGCTAAAAATCTCAGCCTCACTGGTTGTTAGAGGAATGGAAAATAAGCCACAGTAACATCATTATGCAAATACCAGAATAGGTAAAATTTTTAAAGTTGACATAGAATAGCAAGAATTTGAAGCAGCTGGATCTCTCAGACCCCTGATGAGTGGCAACCACTTTGGAAAGCTTTTGGCAGTTTGTGCATATGCAGACCGAATGCATATAGTGTGTAATTTAGGCAAATTCATTAAGCTGTTTAAGCATGGTTTGTTCATGTTTCTTACCTATAGTTTACATTTACTTAGGATATAAAATATAAGATAAGGAAAGCATTTTCAGAACTCTGTCTTGATAACAAAATAGTGATTTCTTAAAGCTTTTTGTCTCTGGAAAAGTATTATACCATTCCCTAGCAAATTTGCATACTTGAATACAGAAAAGCCAAAGCAGTCTGTATGTATATAATAAACTTCTCATTAAATGTTTTTCTACAGTGATAATCAATTTTTGGATAAGTGTCCCCCCGCAAACGTCCATGTGTTAATGACTTGGTCACCAGCCTATGGTGCTGTTGGGAGATAATGGAACCTTTAGAGGTGGGGCCTAGCAGGAGACAACTAGGTCCTTGAAGGTGTTCTTGGAGGGGCCTTTGGGAACCTGGCACCTTCCCCTCTCTCTTTGCTTTCCTGCTCTCAGGACGTGAACAGGCCTCTGCTGCCACATGCTTCCACCACAAGGTGCTGCGTCACCAAGTGACTGCGGGCTGTAACCTCTGGAACTGTGAGCCAAATAAACTTTTCCTGCTCTAAGTTCTTCAGGTATTTTTTATCACAGTGATGGAAAATTGAGTAATTATAAGTGATTTGGGCTTCATTTTTGTATTAGTAACTGATTTCTTTAAATATAATAACTCTAATAAATCAGGTAATTTGATCTGGTTAATAAATAAACATGACCTTCTGATTCAGTCTTTTTCCCCCTCCTTCTCCTCCCCTGCTGACTTCTCTTCTCTCTTTCTTTTTCTCAAATACATGCTTTCAGGGAATTTCTCATTGTTTTTAATTTAGTAGGTGAGCTTTTATTTTGAACATTTTTTCCTTTTTTCTAACAAAATGAGGTTCATTTGTTATTGTAGTAAAATTCATGTAACAATCACCATGTTAGTCATTTTAAAGTCTAAAATTCCAGGAAACTTATTAAATTCCCAGGGTGTACAATCATCATTACTCTGTAATTCCTGAGTATTTGTGTCACCCGAATAGGAAATTCTGTAGTAATTAAACTCCCTTCCTCCACCCCCAGCACTGGCAACCACTAATTTACTTGTTTTCTATTTTGACAGAAGTTTTGATGGACCTGTTCAAAGGAAAATTTTATGAAAATGTATAGGCTCTGGTTCTCCAGGTCACACTGAACTGTGATCTCTGAGTCCTGGCCATCAGCAACATCTGTAGCCTCCGGAATCTCCCTTGAGGAGGTGGGGGCAAGGACATCTATGCCTCAGGGTAAATTCAAGGTGACCATATCACACTGAGGACTGCAGTAATATGAATATTTTATGAAGATGAGTTGAATGTATATAGTTTACCATAAAATTTTCCCATAAGAACAGCTCCTGACCTTTCAATCATGCAATTTTGAGTAGTTTCCAAGGGACTAACACTTTTAATATATGCAGAGCTCATATAATGTGCATAATCTTTAAGATGTACATTCAATTTATTTAAGAGCAGACACTTAGCCAATATGGTGATTTTGTTTATGAGTGCATTGCCTTCGAAGTGAACTGTGCATTGTTAGTCGTTTGATCTTCATAAATCTCCACGTATCTTGAACAGTTTGCAAAATCTGCTTTGTGATCCCCCAAACTATTAATCATTGGCCCCATTTATTCTGTTCTTGAATTCCTTCCTTTGTTTATACCTTTATTCCTAATAGAGCACCATAATTTATTCATCCAGCCATTCATTCATTAATTCATAGCTTATCAAATATTTATTGATAACTTAACTCTGTGCCAGTCATAGTGCAAGCTGCTGGAGATTTAACTGTAATTATGTCACAGCATTGCATCTTGAGAGCTCCCAGTTTAGTATAGGAGGCTGATAGATAAATACTAGTTGAAATAAAGTGAGCAAAGTGCTATAATATAGGACTTCACAAAATAAAGTGGTGGGAGAAGAAGTCATCCTGTTCAACTCCCCAGGGCAGGAGGTCAAGTGGGATTGGATTTATAAAAAGAGAAATCTACCTGCTATAGTAGGTGGGTAAGGCTAGGGGCATAACATCAAGTGCTATAGGAATTATTTAATATAGAGGGAAACACAGGTAACTCTGAGTAGTTCATTATGGACAGATCAGAATTAATGGGGAAGGGAGCAAAGATAAATAACATACAGTATTAATATATGATACTATATGCTTTAATGGCTCAGAAACATGTAACAATTGTTTTTATTTCCCCAACAACCTATGTAGTAGTTACTATTATTGTCTTCTCCCAAATGAGGAATCCCAAGTCCAGAGGAGTTAATTGTTCTAGTAATCAGTATCTGGTAATTGGTGAAGGCAGGATTTGAACCCTTAATTCTTATGTCACATTAAGAGAAAAAGATCTTGGAGGCCACATGCCGATAAATTTGAAATCAGTTCCATATATGACCGAGATAAGAGTTTTTAGGAGGGCAGTGACATGATAAAAAGTGTGTGTCAGAAAGTCCACGCAACATCTACATGGAGGCAACTATTAGGCCATTTCAGAGGAGGGAGGATTGCTATCTATTTATCTGTTTTCTATCTTATTACAAAATTAATTCAATGGGATTTAGAGGTGTTTAAATAAGACACAGTAAGAAAACTAAACTATAACTAGCAAAGTAAGAGAATAAAGTTAAAGATAAAAATGACCCTAGGTAAAACAAGGATAGTAAAGGTGTGCTTTTTACTGGCGAAGGTGAAGCTCAGGTTAGCTCAAGTCCTTCAGCCCCAGTGTGAAGATGGAAAAGTAATCAGTTCATGGGCCCCATAAAATAATAGGCGGAGTGATTGGAGAGCAGAAAGAAAGGGTACAAAAGGAAAGATGGACATTTGGTAGACATCTTTTTTGAGGATTTGGCTTAACATAGAGGTAGATATTACAATGTCAAGGTTGGAAGCCAATATTTCATAAATGTTGCCCTCAGCCCAATTTTATTAAAGCTATTGGATGGCAGAGAGTTCAAAGTTAGATTTCTGGATAAATTCCTCTTGCACAGCCATTAATGTAACAGTTGAATGAAGAGTTATGTGGTTTAACTATCAACTGAGCTAGGCATGTAATTGATACTTTTTTATGGAAATGGTGATGGGGAAGAAATTTTCTTGCCTGAACAGAACTAGTTTTATGGTATTCCATGCCCTCATGCACAAATATTCTGCTTGCAAGTGAACTGTGGGGTAGGAGTGGAGGCCAGATACCTAAGGTATGATCAATATTACCATAAGAAAAAGTTCCTTTTGAGGTAATGGCCCATACGTGTAGGCCAAGACCAAGGGTTCTACTCCATACAGCATGACCAAATAAATTTTAGTGTGGAAATATTATTACAGCAGATGCAACGAAATGCCTACCGTACCCACAACTTGTTAAAACATCCGGAAGTCTGGAATTGAGCCAGGCAGACTTCTAGTGTGCCTTCCAAGATTAATGATTTGTGGAATGTTAAACCAAGTGACTGAATTAGGTAATGTGCTAGATGGGAGTATTTGATGTGAACATTAGAATAAGCTTTTTCTTAAAGCCCACTTTAATGATAGTTAGGGAAAATATAATCACACTCCTTTATAAGTGGTGTGATCTAAAAATTTGAAAAGAAACAAGTTATAAGAAGTATTTTTATATAAGAGAAAGAATTAATAGAATTCATTCCTCAGAAACATGATTGTCTCCCAGTGGCTGAAGGAATATCAGAAAGCAGAGGCTTACAAATTATATTGTTATATCATGGATATATAACAATAAATCCTATTCATATAATTATATAATGTATCAATAAAAATGAAAAAAATAAAGCCTCACACACAAACCAGTGGTCTACAGTAAGAGTAAGTAGCTTTTAATCTGTAATCAGCCTGAGGATCTAGACTGAAAGGGCAATGACAGGAAAGCAGCAAATGTCACAGATAATCCTGCATTTATTCATTTAGACTTCTCTAGAAGTGGTAAGTGTGTAATATGGTTTGAAGTGGAATGACCATGTACTTACTTCCCCACCTGCCCACCTGCCCCTCCACCTTCTTCCTTTTTTATGCAAAGCACTAATCTGAGAAACACTGATTTACAGGTTTATAAAGTAAGAAATCTGCCTACAGTTCAGAATGCATATCCTAAAAGAATAAAAATTATATAATCTGGATGATTTTCTAAATGTCATTTCTTATTGGATCCTGATAGTACATTGAGAGAAGTTTATTAACCTTTAAGAAACAAATAATTCCAGTGTTATGAAAGCTGTTCCACAATTAGAACATTTTGGTCAACTTTTCTAAGTTACTGGATTCATCTTCATGAGGTTAGGAAGCCACTGGTTCCCAAATATGACTAAGAGAGCAAAGCAGCCATAGTTTAACCTTCCATAGGAGTGAAGATATGAATATACAGTATATAAGCAAAAGGAACTTTTGGTCTTCATTCACACATATTGGCCTTTTGCTTTAACACTAAATTATAGTAACTTAGTAAAACAATAATTAATGATATTTAAGTCAGTTATCAAAGAGATGGCAGGGATAATTCAACATAGAATATCTATGAATAAAATCTACCACTTAGTCATTAATTAGGACTAAAGGAAGAAAAAATGTATAAATACTGAAAATTGATTTAATAAATTTAATATTCATTTGTGATGGAAATATTAACAATTTTAAATCCCCTTAACATTTTAAATAATTTGTATCATAAATCTATGGCAAGCATCACACTAAATGTCCAAACTATAGAGATATTATTCTAGTATTAAAAACATGATGTGGATCTATCTAATGTAACTTCTGTTATTCCATACATGATGTCATTGAAGTTTTGTTGTTGTTTTCAGTTGTTTTCCCTTGCTTAGAACTGCACTCCAGAAAAAAGATATTCAATAGCCACCACTTATATTCTAATTGTGTAGTGCATTAAGATGGCAGATTTTTCATTTTTAAAGAATATCTATTAGAGAAGATGTAGGTTTATTGAAAAATTGAATCTAATCTACAATTTTGCCTTTTCAAGAAGATCATATTGTTTGGACTTCTACAGTAACCCTTTTTGATTGGCTTCCTTCACTTAGTAATATGCATTTAAGTCTTCCCATGTCTTTCCTTGGCTTCATTCTTCTTAGCACTGGGTATATTCCATTATCTCAGGCACTACAGTTTATTTATTCATTCACCTATAGAAGGACATCTTGGTTGTTTTCAAGTTTTGGCAATCATAAATACAGCTGCCCCAAACATCTGCATGCAGGTTTTTGTGTGGACATATATTTTAACTCCTTTAGGTAAATATTTATGGAGAGTAATTATTGTATTGTAGGGTAAAAGAACATTTTATTTTTTAAGAAATCATAAACTGCCTTCCAAAGTGGCTGTGCCAGTTCACATTCTCAGCGGTTCTTATTGCTTCCCATCCTTGGCACCATTGGGTATTATCAGCGTTCTGGATTATGGTCATTCTAACAGACTGTAGTGGTATCTTATATTCATAATTTGCATTTCCCTGATGACATATGATGTACAGCATGTTTTTTCCTGTGTTCATTAATCATCTATTCATTTTTTCAGGTGAAATATCTAACATCTTTGGTGAATATTTTACTCAGGTTGTTTATGTTCTTCCTGCTAAATTTTATGAGAACTTTGTGAATCTGGATGGCAGTCCTTTATCAGATATGCCTTCTGCACATATTTTCTCCAGTCTATGGTTTGTCTTTTTATTCTCTTGACATACATACATACTACATTTATTTATTTTTACATGAGCAAAACCTAAGGACCTTCTGCTTCATCATACACAGGATCAGTAGACAAGATGCTAAGATTCTGAGGAAAGGAGGAGATGTCTTGTGATGCTCTTCAGGGAAGGGAAAATGGACCTTCAGTTACTAAAAGTCAAAAGGCTGTTTGAAATTCATATAAATAATACACGTTTGAAAATCATTCAAATAAGTGCTTAGGCTCAATCATTTTGTTGTATTACAACGTTGTATTGCAGAGTTGCTGATTTCCTCATTAATGGACTAATAATTGCTTTTAAATATGAATTTTTGCATGTATATAAGCACTTTATCAAGTAAGTCTGAACACTTACTCAACTGTTAATATTATTACAACAATTTTGCAATAAGGGGAAAGTTGTTTTGAAATTAAGAGTTAATGGTGTGCTGATTAGATAAATGACCAAATGTGTCTGTAAATAAGGCAGCATGATTTTTTTTTGGCATCATTGAAATACATAAATCTAAAAATAAATTGGAAATCACAATTTTTTTGTTTTCAAGTGTTAGATTGTTTGAAAAGAGGAGAATGAAATGAGAACCGTATGAAGTATGATAATAAAGTTTATTAAAGTTGTAACATACAGGTAATAAAAATGCTAAACAAATATATTAATGAAGAGTTTATAATATCCTAAGACATAAAAGTATCAGATAGTGGCTCTCTGTTCCTCCCTATTTGATAGACAGCCTCATATTTCCATCTCATGTAGTTTCAGCCCAACCCTGAGACATGATGGTGAAGGTCGGAGTGAATGGATTTGGCTGTATTGGGTACGTGGTCACCAGAGCTGCTTTCAACTCTGGCAAAATAGATATTGTCCCCATCAATGATCTCTTCATTGACTTCACTAAATAGATATTGTCACCATCAATGATCTCTTCGTTGACTTCACTACATGGTCTACATGTTCCAATATGATTCCATCCATTGTGAGTCCAATGGCACAGTCAAGGCTGAGAACGGGAAGCTTGTCATCAATGGAAAGTCCAGCTCCATCTTTCAGAAGTGAGATCCCACTAACATCAAATGGGGTGATGCTGGTGCTGAGTATGTTCTTCCCTACCATGGAGAAGGTTGGGGCTCATTTGAAAGGTGGTGCCAAAAGGATAATCATCTCTGTGCCTTCTGCTGATGCCCCCATGTTTATGATGGATGTGAACCATGAGAAGTATGACAAGTCCTTCAAGATCATCAGCAATGCCTCCTGCACCACCAACTGCTTAGCCCCCTTGGCCAAGGTCATCCATGGCATTGTGGAAGGACTCATAACCACAATCCATGCCATCACTGTTACTCAGAAAACCGTGGATGGCCCCTCTGGGAAACTGTGGCAGAATGGCTGGGGGGCTGCCTAGAACATCATCCTTGGATTCACTGGTGCTGCCAAGGCTGTGGACAACATCATCCCCAAATTGAATGGGAAGCTCACTGGCATGGCTTTCCTTGGGCCCACCCCCAATCTTCTGTCAGTTGTGGATCTGACCTGTTGCCTAGAGAAAGCTTCCAAATATGATGATATCAAGAAGGTAACGAAGCAGGCATCCGAGGGCCCCCTCAAGTGCATCCTGGGCTACATGAAGGACCAGTGACTTTAACAGTGACTTTGGAGTAACTTTGGAGTTACTAGTTTTATTAAAATCAAAGTTCTAGATTTTAAAAGTACAAAGTTAGAGTAGCTAAGATAGTGTGACACAACCATAGGATAGACCATGAATTGGGAATTAGGAGTCTAGAGACAAACTCATACTTCTATATGGTCAGTTGTAGGCGAGGATGACAAATTAAGTGGTAGGAAAAGTCTTTTTGATAAATGCTCCTGGAACAAATGGATATCCACATGCAAAAAAAATGAATTTAGACCTCTCATCATTGCAAAAAATTAATTCAATGTTAGTCAGAAGCCTAAATATAATAGCTAAAATTATAAATTTTTTAGAAGTAAATATAGGGATAAGTCTTTGTGACCTTAGATTAAGTAGTGGCTTCTTAGGTTTGATGCCTCAAGTGCAAGCTGCTGAAGATAAACTTGACCTGCTCAAAATTAAAAAGGTTTCCCTTGGATGACCATTTCCCCAAAGAATATATAAAAATGATAATAATATGTGAAAAGATGCTCACCATCATTAGTCATTAGAGAAATGTAAATCAAAATCATGAAATGCCACTTTATGTCCATCAGGATAGCAATAATAATAATAGTAATACAATAATAATGAGAAACAAAATGGACCGTAATCAGTGTCAGAGAGGATGTAGAAAAATTGGAAGCTTCACACATTGCTGGTTGGAATAAAAAGTGGTATGACTGTATTGGGAAACAGTTTGTCAGTTCTTCAAAAAGTTAAACAGTCACAATATGATATAGAAATTCCACTCCTAGATATATAGGCAAGAAAAGTGAAAATATGTGCTCCAATAAAAGCTCATGTAAGAATATTCATAACAGCCCTGTTCATGTTAGCCAAAAAATAGGAACAACCCAACTGATCAACAGAAAAAAATCTGATGGATGAATGGTTAAATAAATTGTGGTATACCCATACACTGGAATATTATGAAGCTATAAAAATGAGGCACTTGCTATGACATAAATGAGTCTTGAAAATATACTAAATGAAAAAACCAAGGCACAAAGTTTATTATGTAATGTGAATTATATGATTCTACTTATGTGAAATGTTCAAAATAGGTGAATACACAAAGAAAAAGTTCAGTAACTGGCAGAAGGAGGTGGAGTAGGAGAATGAGGAATTACTATTAATGGATATGGAGTTATTTTTGAGTGGATGAAAATAGCCTGTAATAATGATGGAAAACCTATAAATAAATGCTCTAAGCCAAACACTATCAAATGGTAAATTTTATAATATGTGTATTATATCTCAAAAATAAAAATAAAAAAATTCTTGGTAAACTCAAGTGTATCATCATGATGTGGTAAAAATCATAATGTCCCCATTTACATGAATAATTGTAATATAGTAACCAAAATAATAATAATAAGAAGAATAACCAAAGGGAGATTAGTAGATTGACCAGAGCAGGGAAAGGGTGGAAAGGAGGAAAAGGGAAGGTACTGGGGTATAAGATCTATCAAATTACATTATGTGCATGTATAAATATGGCATAATGAATCTCACTACTATGTATAATTGTAATGCATCAATTAAAACAATTACAGTTTTGACAACTCACAAGACTTTTCATGCTGGAGCCTGAGTTTCCACCAAGCAGAGGGACCTGGGAGAATTTTGGAAAGTCAAGGATGGTGTACAGGCACCATTTCTGAGCTATCACGAAAGCCTTTTGATTTTTAAATTTAGCATGCTTTTTAGTGATAGAGACAGCAGAGTTCCCAGAGTATTGTACTTAGTTTCGTGGTGCTGAGCCAGGACTGGAATACCCCTTTTGCTGGGGGGAATTGTAGCTGCAGGTGTATGGTCCTGGAATCAACAGCTACAGCAGCAGCTTCCAGATTATCTGGCTTGTGATGGTGGCCACTCCACTGGAGGAGAGTTTGGGTAGGTGGGTGGGGGTTGTAGGGATGGCTCCTTGAATATCAGCTTTGGAGCTGCCTGTAGAACCCTTCCAGTGATTTGCCAAGCCCCGATTTCACTTTATTAAATGAGCATGATTCATGAAGTTCCTGATGTTCTTCCTGGATCGGCACTGCGATGTTTCCCCACAAAGCTCGTCTTTTCATGACACTCTGTCTTTGTACATGCGGTTACTCCTTCCATTCTCACTTCTCTGTCTACTCATTTGGAAGCCTCAATTTAGAATCATCTCCTGGAAGTCTCTTGGATTGCCTGTCATCCTCCCCGTGCCTGGGCAAGTCTTCCTCTGAGTTCACCATCAACACAATGACATTAATATTGCAGCACTTGATGTATTTGTGGAGGCTGAGAACACCCTGAGAGCAGAAGCTCCTCCGGTCTCAGTCCCCCTAGTTTAGTTAGCTCTTTCGCTGCTGTGACCAGAAGACCTGACAAGCACAATTAGAGGAGGAAGAATTGGGGGGCTGATGGTTTCAGGGGTCTTAGTCTATAGACCGCCGACTCCATTCTTTGAGGCACAAGATGAGGCAGAACATCACGGTGGAGGAAAGTAGCTCAGGGCATGGCACCAGGAAGCAGAGAGAGAGAGAGTTTAAGCTCAGTTCACAAAATGTATGCCCCAAAGGCAGACCCCCAGTGGCCCACCTCCTCCAACCACACCCTACCTGCCTTCAGTTACAACCCAGTTCATCATTGTCAGGGAATTAATGCACTGATTAGGTTTAAACTCTCATAACACGATCATTTCATCTCTAAACTTTCTTGCATTGTCTTCTTACACATGGGCTTTTGGCAGACACCTCATATCTGGTCTGTAACACCCTCTGACTTAGCAGAGCCTGGCAGACCCTATGGATGCTTGCTCTTCAGAACTGCATGCAAGTCTGTGAACAATACTATGAATTTTTGTGTAGCATAACAGAAGGATTAAAGACCAATTTGAGAAAGTAAATCAGAATACCAGAATGTATATTACAGAAAAATCTAATAAATTGGGACTCTATCGGGAGGTACCTCATAGAGAACAATTATCTCATGATTTAAGTTATCTTTCTAGAGTGTTTTAAGGGCTCTTTACAATAAGAACCATTTTCCACAGAGCTGCGAATATGTTCCGTTAGACACAATTTATACACATAAGAGTCCAATGCAGTAAGGAAAAGAACTAAGTTAAAAAATTTGTGATTTGATAATTTGATGGTAAATTTCCAAAATTTCCATTAATAACTTTTTGATCAAATGCTATGTTAAACCTATATATAGCAACTGTTTTATTAATGTAAAAGTATGTGTATTTATATACACATATTTTAGAGCAGTGGAGTTCAGGTGTTGAGGATCTCGTCTGAGGAAACTTATCTGCATAACATGTCACACTGATAGAAACGTTTACCTTAGAACTATGGCAGAGAAGTGAAGATAAAGCATAGAAATTTTTGGTCTAATAACGTTTCAGAGGGTGAGTGTTATAGTTTGGATATTGGATGAACCCCAAAGACCTATACATTAAAAACCTGGTTCTAGGGATGCACACGGGAGGTGCTAGTACTTTTTAGACATGGGGCTGAGGCGGAAGTCTTTAGTTTTTGGGAGACATGCCCTTCAAGGGCACTGGGGAACCCTGGCCCACTTCATGCTGTCTTTTGCTTCCTGGTCATGAAGCAGTTTTTCCCTCCGTGGTCCTGCCATGAAGTGCTGCCCCACCACAGGCCCAAAGGGTCAACCTCTCATGGACTAGAGTGAGCCAGAATAGAACTTTATAAGTTAATTATGTCAGTTATTTTAAGAGAGAGGGAGAGAGAGAGAGAGAGAGAGAGAGGGAAATGATTCGTATTTAGTTTTTCATGTGACCTTTGTTGCTCTGAGACTTCATTGTGTGGTGCTGGGCTTCCAACTCGTGTACTCGTGCATGCTGGGAAAGCGCTGTAAACACCGAGCCACAGCTCCAGCCCCAGTTATTTTTTTTTTATAAGGATGAAAAACTGTTTAACACAGTGGCCTTAATCTGTAGGTGACTGGACATGCAGGGTCTTTCATCAGTGCACAAGTATCAAGTTCAGGATTTATTAGAAAAATTTAACGGATAAAATACTAACTAAAACAAACTCACAGAAACAGACTAAAATCATAGTCATCAGAGACTGGAGGATGGGGAGATCAAGAAGATACTGGAAAACTTAGGAATAAATTTAAGAGATGGGCACTATGGCACATGCCTGTAATCCCAGTGGCTCAGAAGGCTGAGACAGGAGGATTGCAAGTTCAGAGCAAGCCTCAGCTACTTAGTGCAGGCACTAAGCAACTTAGAGCCTGTTTCAAAATAAAAAAATTAAAAAGGGCTGGGGCTGAGGCTCAATGGTTATGTGCCCCTGGGTTCAATCCCTGATGCCATAATAATAAATAATAATAATAATAATAATAATATATTCAGTGGCCTTATTAATCAAGGTTACTGTAGTTAATAACAATATATGGTACATATGAAAATTGCAGAGTAGATTATTTAAATGTTCTCACCACACACAAAAATTATAGATATGGTGAGATGATGCATAAATTAAATCACTCTTACAGCTACTTCATAATATATTCACATATCAAAACATCATGGCACACACCATAAATATGTAAAATTTTACTTGTCAGTTAAAAAAGATTTCTTTGGTTGAAGAGTCTTACCAACTTCATATGATGCAGCATTAAGGTCCATGAACATAAAATATGTGGTAAGGTTGTTTTTTCTATGAAGAATGAGATATATATTTCAATGGCATAATAAATTCATGATCAGAATAAAAGGAAGGAAGGGTGGAAGAAGGAAAGAGAAAAGAAAGAAGGAAAAAGTAAGGGATTAAGAGAGAGAGAAAAGCTGGGGGCTAGGTGAGGGACACTCACAACTCAGAACTCAGTCTGATGTTTTTGAGCAACAGCCTGGAAGAAATGCATATCTATCATACTGTTTATGAATTTACACTCATTTCTTTGGAAATCTACAAGAATTTTTAAGGGAAATGTGGGAAGCCAGGAACATTCAGCCTTGATGCTCTCATTTTTTATGATGCTCTTAACAAATTCAGTGTCAAATGCATTCTAATAATTCCCGAGGGTGCAGAATCCGTATGGTCTTATGCAAATGTGTGATTCATTCTCTTTGGCTCTCAGTTCCGCATAGCACTAAGTTATTATTACCAATTCAAAGTATATGAGATGTATGCTTTCTCTCTGTGTGTGTAAAAATAACTTTATTGTCTCTTTTTTTTTACTAAAACTGTAATGCATATTAATTATTGGAAAATAAAAAAGGAGATAAGCAGAGGATAATGCATGATTTTACCTGTGATTTAAACACACACACAATCTCCACAGTCAAAGCTTCAGTGCCCAAGCTCCCATTCACTTTTCTAAATGTGTATATATTTTTCCTTATAAAATTAGGCTCACATAAAAACTTTTGTACTCTTAAAATACATGAGCAACTACTATCTTTGGTACCAGTTTTCATAATTTCATGCTGTTCCTTTATGTGGATGAACTATAATCTATTTAATTAATCCCCCATTGCTTGACATTTGAAAATTTCCAGTTTTTCAAAAGTGCCAGCAGCCCTGTGATGAATAGAATTGCAATTAAATCTTTCCACACACATTTTTTATGCTGCAAGGATAAATGTACCAAACTGAAATTACTGAGTCAAATGGCATGATTATTTTAAAAGCTTTTTTTATATATTACTAAATTGCTCTTCTAAAATATTCTATCATTTATACTGTCATAGTATCTGAGTGCTATTTCTCTATATCTTAACTGACACTCATCAAAACATTGGAAAATATCTTCATGAATTTGATAGACAAAAATATTACTTAACGCTTTGTGGATCTTTAAAGATTTGACCCTTTTTTTAAATATATTGGGCATATTTTCCAGTTTGTAATTTATCTTACGTCTGTTTTTTTCTTAAGAAAATGCCAAACCCATTTGGTTTGTTTTTCATGGTTATTGCTTTTGGTATCAGTCTTGGAAAATGTGTAGAAATATTACATAGCTAAAGTTTGTATAGCTATTCGCATATGAAGTAAGAGAAGAGGTAGGTATGTAGTTATTTTTATTCCTCAAATGTTCATCAGGGGGCTGGAGCGGTGGCTCAGCAATTTTGGCGCTTGCCTGGCAAGCACGAGGACCAGGATTCAAACCCCAGCACCACATGCACAACTGAGTGTTGGAGCAATTAAGGCCATGTGAAAAAGTAAATAAAGTTGTTTCTTTCTCTGTCTCTCTTACTGTCCCTCTCTCTTTAAAAAAAAACTTCATTAAAAATTGTTCATTGTTCTTTGCCTACAAAAACTGTGGTACATTTATACCATGGAATATTACACAGCAATTAGAAACAATGATATTGCAGCCTTCGAGGGTAAATGGATGGCTATGGAAGAGATCATGATGAGTAAAATCAGCTTAACCCAGAGATCTAAGGGTCGATTGTCTCCACTCATCTGTGGAGGTGGGGTCTAGACCCTGGACAATGAGAAAGTTGGTC
>PVKS010026562.1:0-28502 GCA_004027875.1 Aplodontia rufa | reverse complement strand
TTGTCTCATTTAAGTCCCCCAGCTATAATATAGTACTATAGCAGTCCAAGCAATCTAAGTAATGTAAGGCAATTCTAAAAAGAGGATTATTACTGTAGTTTATTGTAGACTTTCAGTTAGCAGATTAGTATACTGTAATTGATCCAAGACAATGGATTCAGTTCCCAGTTTGAGCAGTTCAGAGGAAAACAATGTGAGGTTATTAGACAAAGTAACTTTTTTCCTGATTCGTTTGTTTCCTCATTCTTTTACAATATTAAAAGTATTAGGAAATCTCTAGGGATTAGATATAGCATTCTTCACATAAGATTTCATGTGTTTTAACTTGAAGGAGGAATATTATATTTTGGACTTCTCTCTTCAGTTTCAAGGGGGAAAAATGACCTATGTGACATTGTTCTATATTTTATGCCAGTCCCATATTGAATACTTTTTCTAATTTTCATCCTTCTTGTAAGCATTAAGTTCTAGAAGACAGAATAAATTGATACCAAATTCCTCTTCAGTAACTGTTTGTGAGTTTTTAATCAAGACCAAAATATTCTCTTTCTTCAAATAAGTTATCTAAAGATTTATTTTCCAAAAGGGAAAGATCATTGGGTAATATAGATTTTCAGTGAAATCTCAAATTTGAGCTAATGTAAACATCAATTTAATGAGAAAACAAACCATTGAACTTATAGCATTTATTCAATGCACATTTGTGAAACAATAAATAGACTTTGGAAAATAAATTTAATACCAGGCAATGGGTAGGGAGACTTAATTATATAATTTTAGTCAAAATGCTCATGTAGGTTATTGAATCATACTATGTAGATTGGTTGACATCAACAAGTATACTGGCACACAGTGGTAAGATTTCCTATCCAGAGATTATCAGGTACTTTAAAGCAAAAGAATATAATGTGAAGCTTAAGCAGTGGGACTTCCTTGTAAAATGGATATAGCTTCCACATAAAATACCATTTTCTAAGGATACCTTCTAATATCTATTTCTTTCAAAGTTCAGTTACAAAGTCTATAAAGCCTAAAGGATATCAAGTATTATCAAGCATTGTTTTAGTGGAGACGGAAAACTGTTTACTGGTATGAAATGATAGGAAGTTTAAGAATATTTGATGTCTAGCTTATTGTGGTGTTTTCTAGATAAAAACTCACATTAGAGGTAAATCAAACTATTCAGAAACCAAACTCATTCATTAAGATGGACACGTAGTAAAGCAACAGATGTATATCTTAGAAAAAGTAAGTACAATTGATTTGTTTTTGTGAATTGTGTGCTTTAGCCAATTATATGATACTGTGCAGTTCAAAGACATTAAATCAGTAAAGAGGGACTAAAATACTTATAAAAATAGAAAGCACATGCATGATGATTAGAACCTGATAACCTGTCATTTCATTCATCATTATCGTAAGTCTCTAGGTCTTTTTTCTTAACAATATTACCTTCTTTTCAAAAACTACCTGTTACTGAGAAACTGAAAAAAAAATCTTTATCCTGAGACACTCTTCAAGTATTCCAAGAATGGTTTGTGTTTCTTTTTCTGAGAATTGTGTACCCACATATCAACTTTCTGAAGTTTTCATAGTCTAGTTGTTAGCTTTCCATTACAGTGTCCTTGCAACTGGTTTTCAAGAGTTACATTGATCTATATTTTATAAAGAAGTCTAAATCATATAAGAATTGTGTGGAAGGATATTAAAGAAAGATTAATGGTTGGACATGGTATATTGCATAATACCAATTGGTATTGGTATAACCAGTATATCTGAAGAGTATTGCTTTTCTGTATTTAGCCAAGTTTGTGGCATGGGTTGGCCTATTAATTGATGATGAGGAGAGAGTCCATGAATCCTAGAACTTGAGCTGGTTATTATCAAACAAATGAGTTCACCATATACCATGGATTTTTGAATGTCTCTGAGATACTTAACTTTAGTTTGAGAATTTCATTTTTTGTTTCACAATTCCCAGTGTTTGGAGGATGGCTATGGGGAAGTGAAATTTCTAATTTTGTGGTAAGCCATACAAAGCTGTTAACAACCATCTCAGTAAAAAACAAATTAAAGCATTCATTTATTTATTTACTTATTGTGGTGACACTGGTAGTTCTTGGGCAAGGAAAATTTTCAGTCCATACAGGGACATATTCAAAACTATTGTGACTAATTTTATGAAATATTTTGGAAATATTGCCCTTGGAAATGTTGAAGGGCAACTTAAAATGTTTCTGCCTCTTTGCTTTCTTATTTTAAATCTACCCAAGATTAAACTAATGATGAGTAAGACATGCATCAGAGACTTACTCAACAATGTCATAGCTTCCCCACCAATATTTATTGAGCCTATTTTACAAGTTTTATTTTATTTGGTAGGAACTTTACTTAAAATTTTGGGAGATATCATTTGAGTCCTTCTGTTATTATTCAGAAGGTATTTTGAAAGTAGCAGAGATTATCATCCTGTACTTTGCAATCAAACTTGCCAGAGTCTCTTATTTTCTTCTGAATCTTGATCACTATTCCCTATAGCTACTTCAAGCATTTCCTTATTTTGGCCCTCTGGGATCAAGTGGGAAATAAGGTACAGGAATAGCTATATGCCTTTCTTGCTAATTAGCTGAAACATTTCCTTTTGCCTCCATATTATCCTTTATTGCATGTGTTTCTGCCTTTTATATTCTTCCTATGAAGCATTAAAGCACTTGAAAATTCTTTAATCCATTAACTGTTTCAATCTGGGGTTCTGGTAACCCACACATTTCATTGTTTCCAAAGCACTTCAGAATCTTGTAAGCCCCCATAATAGCACATGGTTACTCATTTATATATTGACTCTTCTCTCTCTTATCCATTGGAAAGCTGTGATGGATGCAATGGAGTCACCACCTTTGCTAACCGTGCTTCTTATAAGAAGCAAATATTCCAGGGTTGAATGGAATTCTAGTGGGTAGAAGAAAATTTACAATTTTAGCCTTCAGATTGGACCTCTGCCAAAAAACAGTTAAATCTGGATAATTATCTGATAATTCTCTTTAAGATGTTGTTCATAAACAAAGACTGGATTAAGTTTTCCCTTCTGGTAAGACAAGGAGAGTAACAAGTACATTATTAATCAGTTTAGGCTGTCAGAGTAAAATACTAGACTGGGTAGCATATACAACAGAAATTTTTCCTCTATTCTGAAGGTCGAGAAATCCAGGCTCACAGTCCTGATCTGTTCCTGGTAAGGACTCTCTTTCTGACATGAAGATGTTAGTCTTCTCGCTGTGTGCTCACGCGTTGTTTTCTTGGTATATGTGGGGGAAGGAGAGAGACAGACAGACCAAGAGATCTGTCTTCCTCTTTTAGTCAACTTTTTCACTGCTGTGACCAAAAGATTTTACAGGAACAATTTTAAAGGTGGAAACGTTTATTTTGGGGCTCATAGTTTTAGTGGTCTCAGTCCATAGAAGGCCAGCTCCATTCTTTGGAGCTTGAGGTGATGCTGAGCATCTTGGCAAAAGTGTGTGGTGGAGGAAAGCAGCTCGGGGCATTGCAATCAGGAAGCATTGAGAGAGAGAGAGAGAGAGAGAGAGAGGGAAACTGCACACACCAGGGACAAAATATATACCCCAAAGACATGTCCCCACTGAGCCACCTCCTCCAGCTACACCTTACCTGCCTTTAGTTACCAATCAGGTAATCCCTATGAGGGAATTAATTCACTGATTGCATTAAGGCTCTCTTATAACCCAATCATTCCATGTCTAAGCTTTCTTGCATCATCTTACACGTGAGCTTTTGGGGGACACTTCACATCCAAACCATTAAACTTCTTTTTAAAAGTCAGCAAATCTTACACAGGCACATAGATTAGATGGGAAGCATCCAGCAGCACTGGGAGATGGGAGAACTCTGTTTTCTCATGCCCGCAAGCCTAGAAGAGTTTCTACTCCAAATTCTGAGCTTTACGCACTATTTATAGGCTCTCCAACATTATCTCACTTTTGTCTTGGTACAAGAAATCCTAGTTAATGTAACAGAGCTTGTACTTGGTACTGGGGAGGCAGGAAGCATATTTTACAGAAGCAGATGCTATAAGCGGAGAGAGGCTGCATTGGGAAGCAGGTTTACAGGAGCACACATGATAAGAGAAACAGTCTTCACAGTCCGATGTTCTTTTAAAGAAAATGTTCTTGCTAATGACTGCAGACTGAGGACCGGGGAGGGGAATTGTAGCTCAGTTTTATTTTGTTTAGGTTTATTTTAACTCTGGCCCTTCCATCATACTATCAGTTTAAGACACTTTAATTTTAATTACCTCCTAAAAGCTGTAGCTCACCTGGGATGTTAAGTCTTATTTGGGGTAACACAGTTCAGTCCATAGCACAGACTATGAAACATTGCAGAATTACATAGGAATATCTGATATAAAAATGATCACACTTCACATTGGGAGAAGTCTCCTCTTTGAGAAATATTATATATTTTCAATGAGAAACCAAAATTGTAGAGATGAGCATACTATCCAGTTTAAGGAAGACCACTAAAGCAAATCAGCAGAAACTCCAACTGGTTGAACTGAGGCTGTTGTTGCCCTGAGACAAGGTGGACAGACTCTTGCTATAGGGAGCAATCAGTCTGACATGGACTCCACACAGCTTGGTTAAGATCTCATTCAGGTCCTTCATGTAGGTGAAGAGACTAAGAGTTAAATCTAGAACCATAGATATTTGAACAGATAGCTTTAAATTAGGTGATTTTTTATGTATAAGTGCATTTGCAAAATGAAATAGACTCAATGAGTAATTGCTGAAATCATCTGGAAGT
Organism: Aplodontia rufa; assembly: GCA_004027875.1. Lineage (NCBI taxonomy): Eukaryota > Metazoa > Chordata > Mammalia > Rodentia > Aplodontiidae > Aplodontia > Aplodontia rufa. Next base: position 23,684 of record PVKS010026562.1, on the reverse strand, counting down.
GTACTGACTTCATAAATATTGGGAACCTGCTGCCTATAGTACTAGGATATAAAGGAATATGGGAATCCTCTTAAGTTTTAACTAATGAGAAGTCTGGGGAAAATTTAGTGACCAATAATAAAGAATGCACTTACCTTAGAATAAATTAATTATTTCCTAGGTTTTGTATTTTGTCTGGGCAAATTTGAACTTTTTGTTTTTTCAAATTTTCTTTCTCTTCTAAAACAGAAGAATTGTTGGAATCAACCTGAGAGCTCGACTTATATTTAGAAAATACCAAGATGTTATACACATGTAATATGATTAGAACTGCAAGGAAATTTGAGGACTAACAAAATATTTGAAACAGAAGTTTGTAGGCATTGTATTGCAGTTAGTGCAAAAGTCTGATATTTAAGAGAGGAGAAGCAAATGAAGTGAATCTCACAGAATCAGACTGTGCCTGAATCACTTTTCAGATAATGGTCAGGGGAGGTTAAGCCCATGTAGACCATGGTTAATCTAAGCTGATGAAGGAGACATTTCACTGTGGAATCAAAAAGCTGCTACAATTTAGAGGGCAAAGTATCAGAAAAGAAACCCCTTGCTGATAAAGTTGTGTGACAATTTCCTCTGGACACTTGATTTAGCACTGATGTCCACATAACAATGGGAGACTACAGAAAGCCTCGTAGAGACCCGTAAAAGATATAAGAAGGTGTAGGGTACTGAGGTATATTGAAATTGTGGCACAAACTAAATAGAAAGAAATTGTGGAACATTTGGTGTATTCCCCTCAAAATCCAGAAAGAACACATCTTAGAAAAGTGGGCCATGTCAATGGTTGTTCCCTTAGGACAAATCAGGAAGATCCATTTCCATCTATTGGAACTGTCTTCCTCCCTTTTACCTTCATTATACACACAAGTTTGTGGAAACTTTCCTAAAACAAAGATTTATTCTAGCTACTGTTTGGACCTTTAATAAACCTTTTCTATGGCTATATCTTATATTTATTTATGATTTAAAAAGAGTTAATTCTTTAAACAATCTTGCCATAAACCACTGACTACATTACTTACCATGTATATTTAATGTATCCCTTTGAATGAAGATCTCAGACTTCGTCACTGTATTTAACTCGAATAACTACCTGGATGGTCCTAAAATATATCAAGATTTCAATGCATGTCATAATTTTAAAGACAAATTTCACGTTTTCCCTTCCTCCCAAATATATTTTTATTAGTTTGTTGGGCATTATTGTTAAATTCTTTGCCAATTTCCTCTTTGTCAAATTGCAGTCATGGATTTCTCAATCTAGCAATCTTGTGGTCATATGTGGTTTTGACACAGCCGACTATCATGCTCTCCACCTTGTACAAAAAGATGCTAAGAATAGCAAAGGGTTTCTGTCCAGATTCCTCCAGAAACTTCACTTAAAGCCAGTAAAGAATAGAAGCTGTCCTGACATATCAAATAACAATATGAATGGTATCACCTTGTGGATGGTATTTTGGATCGTTTTCCTCTCAGATTTTTGTCTTAATAATTTAAAGTCATTTTCCATTGAGTAAACCGAATGGTTTTCCCTTTGCCATTGAAAAGAGAAAGTAAATTTTACAATAATGGCTTTAATATCACAAACTAGGGTTATAACCTAGGTAGTTTCTTATTTGGAAAGTTGGTGATATTTTCTAATCACTGCATCAAATGCTGTGAAATAATAAAAGCTGAACGTCAAACTTCATGTGAAACCATACACAAAAGTTTTAGCTTCTGGCTCTTCTAAGAATTGCAGTTCTTGGAGCTAGGTATTTTTTTTTTCTAATCTGGAAAATATGGCACAGTCTGATTAAATAAGCTGCACAAAATTACTTTGGCTCCTCTGGAAAAACAGATTCAGAATGAACAGATGTTTCCTTCACATTTTTTGTTTTCTGGATCTGTTGTTCAGTTTCCATGGACAAGATATGCATCCAGCTCTAAATTTCTTTTAGTAGCCTTACTTCTTGTCTAGATTTCATAGGGCTGTTGTGACTTTGGTCTTCTTGATTTCAGGTCATGAGTACTTTGGGATTCATTCAAGGATCCTTAATGATTTGGATATTTTATGTTCTCTGAAACTTTAATTGGTCCTTCACAATTGTGCTGATCCTAGATACCAAAGCCTCTTTTCAAGACATTTTACCAAATTATTTTAAGATTTAATTGTTTTGGGGGCTGGAGCAGTGACTCAGGAATTGAAGTTCTTGCCTTGGTATGTGCCAGGCCCTGGGTTGAAACCCCAGCACCACATACACAACTAAGTGTCTGAGAAACAAAGGCCAAATGAAAAAATAAATGAAGTTGATTCTCTCTTTTTCTCTCTCTCTCTTTCTCTCTCACTCTTTCCCTTTTTCTTAAAAAATAAAGATTTAAAATTGGTTTTTATTAGAAATTCATGAATCGTATAGCATCCCATGTGTCACTGAACATGGCAGAACAGTCAGTCTTTATATGGTGCTTGAACAAGAAAAAGGAACCAGCTTAATATAAAAAGCAGATGTGTTTACATGAGTTTAGTTAAGTTTCTTTCCTCGTGAGGGGTAATGAGAGGAGATTCCCTACCATGCTAGCTAAAACTGGCCTGTTTAGGGACTTGGTTATGATTTCTCTCCTGATTTCTAGGAAGGTCAGATGAATACCTTCCTTTTGGTGATATGGAACTTTTAGCAAGAGTGATTCCACTTTGATTTTGTCTGTGGGGTCCTAGTGCTGGAGCTCAATCCCAATCAATGTCCTCATATATGATTTATTTAGCATTATTACATGACCACTTGTTCAAGATGAATTTTAAATATTTGTTTAAATATCTGTCTGTGGTCTTCTTGGTGCTAACTATAATTGAATATTCCTCAGCCTATTTCCAAGTGGTAAGTTCAAATAAATGGCGAGATCAGTTTTTCCATTCCTATATCCATTATTTTTTCTTTCCTATACTCAGGATACCATTACTTACCAGCCAATAAAACGAAACATATTCTGTTAAAGTATGCATCAAATTCTGGTAGGTTCTAAATTAGCAAATAAAAAATTATTTTGTTTTGGTTACACTTGACCTGGAAAAGTGAGAAATACTAACACCCTTACCAATAACAAACTCAAACCTATTTTCTGAGAGTTTGGATCCAGTGGGTTAAATGGAAATATGTAGAATAAACAAATAATTTTCATGAGCAGATAAAGAAAGGCATCAGCATTATGACCATTTAGCATTGACTTGGTAGAGATATTATGAAACAGATAATGGAACAACTTTCATAAATCAAGTATCTTTTAAAAAATAATTAATGGTAGTACTTTCCTTCAGATAATGGAGTTCCTACATCTTTTACAGAAAAATGACAAGATTAATAAAGCATAGAAGGTATTTCCCAAACTTCAGGAAATGAAAATTGAGTTTTGTTTTCAGAAAACTTACATACAGTAGTGCTTCACTTGTCCTAAAATACATATGCCTAAAAGAAAACATTTTATAAATAAAATAAGTATACCAAATAATTCTTAGATAAAGGAATCCTATAGAGGGGTTATGCATAATTTTTATTTTATAAACATTATCATTGGTTTTTACGGATTTCTTCTAAAATATTTTCTGCTTAAAATGCTCATAAGCTATAGATGGGGGCAGGAAGGTTCACAGCAATTGCTTATAAAAAGGTATTCATTTCTATAAGTTTTCAGAGTGGTGTTATTTTACAAAGCCATCTCCACTAATGTATTAAAATTATGCATTTAATTTTAGAAATCTAATTTACATACTTTTATTAAAAGTAAATTTTCTATTTAAAGCAAAAATTAAATATTTTAGTTTTATTTGTTAATGTTGTATCAGGTTCTCCTACTTGCTTATGTGAATATATTTTTTTACTATTCAATGACCTTTAATTTCCCATAACCTTTAATGGATCACTGAAAGCAAAGAAAAATCTCAGATTATGATTTTATCTAATACCAAGAAGAGTATGGCTATCTTTTAGTTTTTGAATTTCAGTATTTGTAATATTACAGAAAACACCTAAATAGCCACAAAATTGCTCTTACTGGATTTATGAAAACCTAATAACTATCGTTCATGCCCTTTCAATTTTTAGTTCTTTCTATGAGATTGAGGTTTGTTCCATAGTGTACATTGATTTGAATCTTTTCTCTCTCTGCTTTCAAGTATATCAAATTTTTATTTTTAAAAGATGCTTCTTGGTTAGGATATTATTCCACATAACTATATATGCCAAGAGCTCTAAGATTTAAGAATGAATGTTTATCATAAATCACATTTATAAAGAAATAAGGACTCATGCCCTCATTTGGAAAGACAGAGCCCTTTTATTCCTCTAAGTACTGCTTTTTTCTGGTCTATCTTTCAAGGCAATTCAACTTTATGCTATGTTCACCAGAAATTTGAAGTTTAAATCCAGAGAAAATACTAGTGTCTGTCTGATTCTTACTTGGAGAAAATGCTAACACCCATCCTTGTACGAATGCTGTCATCACAGAAGTTGCTTATTAATAGCCATATTTTACTTTCATTACCATTATTAAAATCAGAAAGTATCATCCCATCACTTCATTTTCTATTTTTTAAATCACTTTGCAAAATATTGCTACCAGTGAATCACAGCATCTAGTCTAACTCTATTTTAGTGTAAGATTAGAAATGGATTTTTATGTTAGTCCCACAATTGAAGCTCATTCTTTATGTTAATTGAATTTGTTTTACCTAATTAAATGCTTTGATATGAAGATGCCAATATAATCTGGATGACAATGAGCATTAGAAATGATTTCCAACTATGACCTTTGTGCTTTGGAATTGTACCATTTTATTTGTATCATTGCATTTTATATCATGTTCTTTTTGGAAGCAATTATTAGATACTTACATTTAACATCTTCTCATACTATAAAATGGTTATTTAACTCTTAATGAAAAGCAGATAAGTTTAAGAGAGGATAACGAGAAATATTTATAGCAAAGTTCCTTATTTGGAAGATGATTGACCTTTCATGGATGTAATTCAGGCATTTTGCAAAGTCTCCGAAACCATTAGTAAATTTTTATGTGCATGTACATTTTTCTGAGGAAAGAGCCCATAATCATCCACAATGTTAATAGCACTGCTTTCTTAGTTGCTGATCCACAAAACCATAGAAAATAAGATGTTAAGCAGCTACAAACATAATGTAAATATCTCTGTGTGTGTGTGTGTGTGTGTGTGTATATATGGTGTGGGTGTGTCTGTGTGGGTGTGCATGTGTGTTTAGCTAATAGTGGAAAAGCTTCAGGTATGTTAATTGTGCTAAGTCATTTTATGTAAGAGTTATGTTGAAATTAAAGAAAATGAGAATATTTATCTTTTTCATAAGACACTAATGCATTTACTAGGCATTTAAAAGTAACATATGCTACATTTCATTAGTAAGGATTTTTTCAGTTTATCAAAATGATCTGGACAACTGTACAAGTTTCCTTTCTCTGCTTCAACTATTTCCAACACCTCTGTCTATTCTTCTCAGAGTAGCTAGAGAGAATTTTTTGTAACTTCTTTCAAAGTATAACACTTCCCTACTTAAGGTTTGCCAATTACTCCCCATTCCAGTTAACCTAAGATCTAAATCCTGAAGTACGTCTTATGAGCTTTATTTCTCTAATATCATCCTGCACATATAGCCCTGGGGTCCTTTGTGCTTCAGTCACAGGGGCCTTTGCCCTAGCTTGTTCTCACTGTGGAGACTTCTCTCTTCCACCTGGAAGGCTTCCACTCTAAGTCTTTGTCTGACATATCTCAGAACTTTCTTCTTTCTGCAACTGTCATATCCTAGGGGAGAATTTTCTTCTCTATCAGACATAGAGCTGTGTCCTTGTCTTCTCTGTCACTTCCTCTTGATTTATTTTTTTCTAAGATTTATTATTGTTTGAGAGAGCATATGTAATTGTGTATTCAGTCTGTCTCTGGGCTCTGTAATGTAAGCTTCATGGGAGCAGGAGTGGTGTTCTCCTTTTTCACTACTCTTATCTTCAGCATTGAGAACTGTGCCTAGGAAATGAAAAACCCATTAAGAACTTGTTACATTAATAAATCAAGTTCATCTCCCAACTGGCTTGGTTAAAAAAGAGTGATGACAGGGAATAAGAAATGATTAAGCTTTGACGATGATGTGCTTAGCTACGATCATGTCAGATGGACATTTATTAAAAAAACATAAAGGAGCACTCTTCTGCAATTTTTGTTCCTAATCTCTCTGATCTGATATTTGTTTTTTTTTTGTTTGTTTTTTAAAGAGAGAGGGACAGTGAGAGAGAGAGAGAGAAAGAAACAATTTTTATGTAGTTTTTCATGTGGCTTTTATTGCTCTGACACTTAGTTGTGTACATGGGTGCTGGGGTTTGAACTCGCGTACTCTTGAATGCTGGGCAATCACTGTAACCGTCAAGCCACCACTCCAGCCTCTGATCTTATATTTGTAATAAAATGAAAACCAGCATGAGAAGGGAAACAACATTGACATTTGACACTTGTTAGTCTCTCTTTTTCTCCACATATATGAAGATGTGACAGATTTTCCAATTTGATATTTAATAAAAAATGGAAAATCTTATATGTTGATTGATAAGAACTAATACATATCCACATTAGAAGATTAATATTTTTGTAGTCATTATTCAAATGTTGATAAACTTTTAAACATAAATATTCCAAACTACCAATAAAATAGATTCTCAGTTTCATAGAATATGGTTGCTGTAAGAAAACAAGAAGCAACTACCTTCCACAATTTTTCTAACTGAATCTAAAAATAAAGGGACAATAAGATGTGACAAAATTCAAACACGCCTTAAGGTTCAAAATGGAATATATGTCTCTATTTTGTGTGTATCTCTTTGTATTTTATGCACAATTTTCCACAAAATTTTGTACATAGGAAAAATTTTCAAAAATGACATAGACACATGTACACAAACAACTCAGAAACTATATAGAAAAAATATTGCACATACATGATAACTGTCAATACTTAAACACACACACACACATACCACAAGGAAAATTAAAGAAGTTATATACTGAAAATATATAAAACACTGTAACAAAAATTATTGCAGGAAATATTTCAAGAGGCCATGTGAACTCAGGGAGAATTTGAAGTTTGCAATGGGTTCATTATACATGATTTTAAGTTTTATAGTAATAGAGAATTGGAAAATATTCTTAACAAACCTTTCTGACACATACACACACGGATAGTTCTGTCTTAATTATTAGATGACTGCTAGATTTATTAACAGCTTAATGAATCAAATTTAATTTCCTTTAATAAGCCTTTTTATACCCTACTGAACAAATACAGTTTCCCATAATGACAGAGTTGTCAAGTCTCTTTATTAAAATTAAAGTCTTTAGAGATTTGGCAAGACATTATTTTATTTGAGAATAATTAGAGTACACTAGCTAATATAACAATATATTCATATGTGCAAGTACTTTTCACCCCAAGAATCTGTTTATTGTGGGTACTCTTGGTGGACGTGTGACTTTTTCTGTATGGTAATTTAGGGACCAAGACTCCTTCTAGGCTGTAGCCTTGGCATTACTGATAGAAGCCTGCTATGTCTGACACAAAGAGATGCCATTAAAGAAAGAAATTGAAATTGTCTTCATAAGACCCAGAGCTTGTATTTATTTCTACATAAAGAAAACTTTAGATTCTCTTGAGATCTATCTATGTATGATCTATCATCTATTATCTACATCTTATGCCTCAAGAGAAAGTAAATGTCCTTTAAATTTCTCTTCCTCATCTTGAGAAAAAGGATCTAACAAGAGCTTGTAAGTGTGTGTGTGTGTGTGTGTGTGTGTGTGTGTGTGTGTGTTTGGGGGTATATATACAATAGATATTCTAAAAATTTTGTTATACCTGAAACATTTGTATATCTGAATGCATAACTTTTTTCTTTTCTTTTTTTTAAAGAGAGAGAGAGACAGTGAGAGAGAGAGAGAATGAATATCAATATTTCATTTAGTTTTCATTTGGCTTTTGTGGCTCTGACACCTTGTTGTGTACTTGATGCTGGGGTTAAAAACCCCAGACTTGCACATGAAGGTAAGTGCTGTAACTGCTGAGCCACCACTCCAGCCATAAATGCATAATTTCTAATTACCTGACAGGTGTTCATCAACAAGTGAATGAATAAAGAAATTGTAGCATATTTATATAATGGAGTTCAACTTAGCCAGAAAGAAAAATGAAATTGTGTCTTTGTGAGTAAACAGATAGAATCAAAGAACATCAAGTGATGTGAAGTGAGACTCAGAAAGTCAAGGGTTGAATTCTTCCCTCATATGTGCAAGCTAGAGAGAAAATGAAATTTAAAAAATGGAATCACAGGAAAACAGTAAGGAGATAGCAGAGGAACTGTAGGAGATCAAGTGGGAGGAAGGAAAGGAAAGAGGAAGAACTGGGGAATAAAATGTATCAAATTATGCTAGAGGCATGTATACATAAACCACAATGAATTCCACTTTTATGTTTAATCAAATGTCTTAATGGATAATCTAATGTAAATAAATGTAATGAATAATGTAATTAAACAAAATGTCCAGAAGGTTAGAGGAAACCGAACAGGTAAATAAGAGGGAAGGAGTCATAGAGGGAAGAGGGAAGTACTGAGGAATTCAATTGGAGTAAATTATGTTATATGCATATGTGAATAGCTCACAATGAACCCCACTGAGACAGAAAAGCTAGGCAGTCAGTGTAGGCAGAAATGATGTGCATCAATAAGGAGGAAATAGTCTAATGGCTATTTTTTCTAAGACGGCAAAAAGGATAGGCTGCTCCAGTCAAGCAGAGGTGCACATCAACTCCACATCCCCCTCCACCAAACAGGATGGTCTGCAAAGACTTGACTTCTGTTGACATTTCCCTGAGGGTAGGGCTAGTTGCTCAGCAAAAAACGGTCTTGGGGTCTCAGCCACCATAGTCAGAAAACCAGAATCTACAGCTCCGAGTTTTGGCCATCTCCCGAAGGGTCTGTGTGGTGCTGGGAGTTCCCTCTCCACATCCAGTAGCTGCCGGCTGAGCCAGGGGAGGAGAGGATTTGACACAAGAACTTTAACTCAATCACAGCGGACAACAACTTTTCCACCTGTGTTCACAGTTTACAAGACCTGATTTTCAAGTCCTTTAACATAATTGCTCACACCAGTGTGTGAGTGCGGGACGGGTCACTCAACACCGACTTGGGGCCTCAGTCCTCAAGATCAGAATGAGAGAAGTTACCACCCCCCAACCTGGCCTTCTGCCCTGGGGGCTGTATGGAATCACCTCTCCAACTCAGAAACCTCTAGGATGGTGACCTTCTGACCACCCCTATACACACCTGAATAGGAGGAGTCTGTGAACACAGCTTGCTGCATCACGGCACATCCTTCTCAAGGGGACCACCTGCCTCAGCCTCTGCAAAAGCTACCTGTAACTCTCTAACAAGGCAAGGTCTGACATCAGCCTCAGGAACCTTTGAATAAAAGGGATAATGTGGGCTTCCCCTTAGCATCTGAGCCCTGTGCATAGCCAAGGCTATGTAGGCCTTGACTTCTCCAGGTGGGCGCCCACTAGTGATTGCAACTGAGAACCACATAAGCACTGGCACAATCTGGTCCATCCTTCCTGGGTTTTTGTCAACCCTAACAAAGCAGCTCTTGGGACTTCTGAAGATCATAAGCCACACAGAGTGGGTCACCAGGGATCCTGAGGCAGCGAGTTTCAGGCTGGCCACTTTCCTTGGATCAGTCAGAGACTTACACATCTACACTAGGATCAACTACCTTATCTAAAGCTTCTGAGCCCCAGGCCCAAGAAATTCTATAGTGTGTACAGGCAGAAAGTAAACACTTCAGGATTACAGCCCAGGGGGAGCTGAAATCTATCCTCACAAGAAGTGTGAGATGGCAGGCAGAAAAATTTGAGGGGATTCTTTAAGAAAATTCAGATCACTGGACTTATCCAAACTGCATCCCCCCCCCCCCACAAGCTCAATTGTGAAGAATTCCCAGCAGGAAGAGAGATCTGAACACATCCCCCCATGGTACATACTCGCCTACCTAGGGGGCAAAAAAATCAGAACTTTCACAACTAGTTTTGTGTTGTTTTTCATGTGCCTCTTGGTTTTTGTTTGTTTGTTTTCTTTTAAACAGGGATCCACCTGGAATATAATATTTTAAAGTTGTTAAAGTCACTGTGGGTTTTTTTTTTATCCTTTTTTGCTTTATGATTAGTACTGAATTTGGTGTTGGTGGATGTAAATATTTACCCGTGTGTATGCATTGGTGATTGGCTCCTACTTTCTCTATGTCTTCTTGAACCCAACTGCTATCCCTATACCTTTGGATTCCAATCAGGAATATATTCCATGATAGCAAAATAGCCTCAGCCTCTGGTGAGGGAAGATATCCATGCCCCATACTAACCTCTTCCTCCCCTGTACTCTGGTAATTTCTAAATATTAGCATTTTTCTCTCATCCTCACCCAAAGCCTTTATCACACCCATACCCCATTTCTATGTTTCTCTTATTCCTAATAGAATAACCTACTCCCCCATAATCCCTTGTTCTTCTTTACTCTAAGGCAGGTGTGATTTTTATACCTCCCCAATTCACCTCCTTGACTTCCTAGTCACTTCTTCTCCCCACTTTCAGAGACCCTGCTATCTGAAGAAACAGACACTCTTCAAAATTGGTACTTGCTTGCTATCATAATATATTGTGAGAGTTCTCTCAAAGAAAATTGCTGCTATTGGTGATAGTCATAAGCACAACTGTTTTAGTTGAAATGGGCTAGTATCTGCACCTATAGCCTCGCAAGTTCTCACAGAACGGACTGGTATCTTTAGGTCTGACTTGACCAAATAGCTCCCCATCACAACCAAGCAAAGCCATAAGATGCTCCAATTGCTCCACCAAGAGTAACAAGGTTTAACTACAAGACATGATCTCTGATTCTGAAAATGAGGAAAAGGGGAAATAACTCCCCACCCCAACCCCACAGCTCTGCACCCAAGGATCCCATAGCCGGGACCCCAGATGAAAACCAAAGATATTGTATCAACATTATGATCAGTAATTCAATCAAAGAGTTGAGAGATGAAATGAGGAAAGAGATCAGAGAACAATTTCAAGAGATGAGAGACAACTTTTACAGGGAAATAAGGGAGCAATTCCATGAGATGGAAGATCAGCTATACAAAGAAATAGACTTTCTGAAAAGAGATGTAGCAGAGATATCAGGATTGAAAAACATGGTTAACCAAATCAAATCTTCACTGGAAGATACCAACACCAGAGTATACTCCACTGAAAATAGAACTTCAGCTCTTGAAGAATGAGTATCGGAAAATGAAGATCAGCTAAACAATGTAGAATTCAAAGAAGATAAACAGGATAAGCAACTTATATTGCATAATCAGAACTTCCAAATAATATTTAATGAGATTAGGCGTAATAATCTGAGAATCATTGGCCTAGAGGAAAACTCCGAACAGCAAACAAGATGCATCAAGAACATTTTAAGTGAAATCATGAGTGAGAACTTCCCTCATCTTACAATTGATCTGGAATATCACATCCAAGATGCTTATAGAACAGCAAATAGGCCTAATCAAATGAGAAACTCACCAAGACATATCATACACAAAATGAATAACAGAAATTAAAGAGAGAATTCTAAAAGCAGCTAGAGAAAAGTCCCAAATCACATTCAGAGTCAAACCAATTCAGATCATTGTGGATTTTTCAGAGCAAACAATGAAGGCCAGAAGAGCTTGGAACAATATTTTTCAAGTGTTGAAAAATAACAACTTCCACCCAAAGATAATATACCCTGCAAAACTCAGCTTCAAATGTGATGGGAAAATTAAATACTTCAACGATAAACTCAAGCTAGCAAGATACATGAACACAAATCCTGCACTACAGAAAATTCTCAAGGATGTTCTCCATTCAGAAGAAAATGCCAAGGATACCCTAAATCCTTAAACAAGGGTGAGTCAATATTCATATTATACACAAATTGACTTCCAAGATGACTCAAAAACTCTGTATTTGTTACAAAGTCTGAGACTCGGCCTCCCATATCTATTCTAACTTTGAATGTGAATGGACTCAATGCCCCAATTAGAAGACACAGAGTGGGCAATTGGATCAAAAAACAAAAGCCAACAATATGTTGCCAGTAAGAGACACATTGGACACTCAAAAATAGAAACAGGCTGAAAGTGAAAGGATGGCAAAATGTCTACCAGGCCTGTGGCCCAAAAAAGCAAGCTGGCATGGTGTTACTAATTTCTGACAAAATTAATTTCCAACTAAAACTAGTAAGAAAGGACAAAAAGGGTCACTTTATCATACTAAAAGGGACAGTCCATCAAGAAGATATAACGATAATTAACATCTATGCCCCCAATTACAACCCCCCCAAATATATGGAAAAAATACTTAAGGACATTAATCCCCTCATTGATCTCAACACAATAATTCTGGGGGACTTCAACACACCACTATCAACTCTAGACAGATCATCAAAACAAAAAATCAATAAAGATATCTCCAATCTGAACAATTCTATTAATCAATCAGGCTTAACAGATATCTACAGAATATTTCATCCTAAGACAGCTGAATTTACCTTCTTCTCAGTGGCTCATGGATCATTCTCTAAAATAGACCACATCCTAGTTAACCGAGATAATCTTAACAAATATAAAAAAGTGGATATGATCCCATGTATTCTGTCAGATCATAATGCTATGATTTTAGCAATCAACAACAAGAGAAAAAACAAACTACTCAAACAATTGGAAATTGAATAATTATCTCTAAAACGAAGGATGAGTAAAAGAGGAAATGAGAGCAGAAATTAAGAAGTTCTTGGAATTGAATGAGAATGAGGAAACAACATATTGAAACCTCTGGGACAGTATAAAGGCATTCTTAAGAGGTAAATGTATAGCTCTGAGTGCATACATCAAAAATCTAGAAAGAGACCAGATAAATAACCTTATGCTTCAACTCAAACAACTACAAAAAGAGGAACAATCCCACCCCAAAGCTAGCAGAAGACAGGAAATTACCAAAATCAGAGCTGAAATCAATGAAATTGAAAACACAAAAACAATGCAAACTATTAACAAAACTAAGAGTTGGTTCTTTGAAAAAATAAACAAGATTGACAGATGCCTTGCCAAACTCAGTAAAAGGAAGAACAAAATAAAGCAAATCAACAAAACCAAAGAAGAAAATGGGGATATCACCACAGACACATCCAAGATCCAGAGGATTATCAGAACTTATTTTGAAAATTTATACTCTGCCAAGTTTGATAACCTGGAGGACATGGACAGGTTCTTGGACATATACGACATCCCCTCTTTAACACAGGAGGAAACCTAAACCAACCTATTACAGATAGCAAAATTGAAGCAGCAATGAAAGTTCCTCACCCTCCCCAAAAAAAAGCCCAGGCCTGGATGGATATATGGCAGAATTCTACCAAGCCTTAAAAGAAGAACTACCACTGATCCTCTACAAGCCCTTCCAGGTAATTGATAGAGTAGGAACACTCCCAAAACACTTTTTATGAAGCAAATATTACACTGATTCCAAAGCCCAACAAAGACTTGTCAATAAAAGAAAACTACAGACCAATTTTCCTGATGAACATTGATGCAAAAATCCTTAATAAAATTTTAGCTAATCGGATACAAAAGCACATTAAAACGATAATACATCATGATCAAGTGGGCTTCATTCCAGGAAAACAAGGCTGGTTCAACATACACAAATCAATAAATGTAATTCACCACATAAACAGAATTAAAACCAAAAATCATGTAATCATCTCAATTGATGCAGAGAAGGCATTTGATAAAATTCAACACCATTTTATGCTTAAAACTCTGGAAAAGATAGGGATCAAGGGAAGATACTTTAATAATGTCAGATGCATTTACGACAGACCCATAGCCAACATTATCCTCAATGGAGGAAAAACTGAGAGCATTTCCACTGAATTCAGGTACAAGACAAGGCTGTCTGCTTTCCCCACTCTTGTTCAATATAGTCCTTGAAACCCTTGCTAGAGCTATCAGGTAAGACAAGGAAATCAAAGGTATTCATATAGGAAAAGAGGAAGTTAAGTTATCTCTATTCACTGATGACATGATTCTATACTTAGAAGACCAGAACATTGGCCAGAAAACTCCTAGAGCCTATAGGCGATTTTAACAAAGTAGCTGGCTGCAAGATCAACTCCAGTAAGTCACTAGCATTCCTTTACTCCAAAAACAAATCCACAGAAGAAGAAATCAGGTAATTTCTCCCATTCATCATCTTCTTCAAAAAAATGAAATACTTGGGCATTAACCTTACAAAGGATGTTCAGGACCTCTTCAAAGAAAACTATCAAACACTAAAAAAAGAAATTACAGAAGACCTGAGGAGATGGAAAAACATTCCATGCTCATGGTTAGGCAGAATCAATATAATAAAAATGGCCATTCTATCTAAAGTCTTATACAGATTTAATGGAATCCCCATCAAGATACCAATGGCATTCTTCACAGATATAGAAAAAAGCAATTCTCAAGTTCATATGGAATAACAGGAGAGTCAGACTAGCCAAAACATTACTCTACAGGAAGGAAGAAGTAGGGGGTATCTCAATCCCTGATCTGAAATTATACTACAGAGCTGTAGTAGCAAAAAGAGTGTGGTATTAGTATCAAAACAGAACCTAAGACCAGTGGAACAGAATAGAAGATCCTGAGATGAACTACCATATCTTTAACTATTTGATATTTGAATAAGGGGTCAAAAACAGTGTGGAAGAAAGATAGTCTGTTCAACAAATGGTATTGGACAAATTGGACGGCCATGTGTAGACAACTGAAGCTGGATCCTTATCTTTCACTCTGCACCAAAAATAAATCAAAATGAGTCAAAGATCTGGATATTAAGCCAACAACTTTAAACTTACTAGAAAAAGAAGTAGGGGCAACACTATAGGACATAGGAGTCGGCAGCGCCTTCCTTAACAAAATTCCCATCGTTCAAGCAGTAAAGTCAAGAATAAATGAATGAGATGCAATTAAACTAAAAAGTTTTTGCACAGCTAAAGATCTAGTCAAGAGCATCAAGAAAGAACCTACGGAATGGGAGAAAACCTTTGCCTGCTACACCTCGGACAGAGGGCTAATATCCAGAGCATATAAAGAACTAAAGAAACTAAATACCAAAATCACGAATAATTCAATCAATGAATAGGTTATGGATCTTAAAAGAAATTTCTCACCAGAGGAAGTCCAGAAAGCCCATAAATATATGAGAAAATGCTCTACATCATTAGCTGTAAGGGAAATGCAAATCAAAACTTCAATGACATATCACCTCACACCTGTTAGAATGGCAAAAATGAAGAATACAAACAATGACAGATGCTGGAGGAGCTGTGGGAAGGGAGGAACACTGTCACACTGCTGGTGGAACTGCAAACTGGTTCAGCCAGTCTGAAAAGCAGAATGGAAAATCTCAAAAAATTAAGGATTGAACCACCTTATGACCCAGCTATCCCACTCGTGGATATTTTCCCAAAAGAGTTAGAATCAGCATATTATAGCAATGTGGCTTCATTAATGTTTATAGCAGCTCAATTTACTATAGCTAGATTATGAAACCAACCCAGATGCCCCTCACTCGATTAGTGGATACAAAAACTTTGGTACTACTCGGCCATTAGAGAAGATGATATGATGGCTTTTGAAATCAAATGGATGGAGATGGAAAGAATTATGCTAAGTGAAGTATCCCAATCTCAGAGACTCAAGGGCCGAATGGTTTCTCTCATCTGTTGAAGCTAGAATACATTGGGAAGCAGTATGTTAGATGGCTAAGCTAATAATAACTTCAAATTGTATGATTCTTAACGCAGCAGGAAGATGACTCTCTAGGATACTTGGAGGTGTAGGGTGGGCGACAGGGTGGGGGGAGGGCTTAGGAAAAACACCTAGGAGACTGAAGGGTGGGAATATGGGGAATCATCTCATAAGGAGATCTCTGACCTCCATGAGATATCCATTTAACTCAGGGGTTCTTGTGGGAGAAACAGCAACATGGGGAACCCAAGCTGAGCATCCATAACATGACATTAGCCTTGGATAACTAAGTATATATACATTGGTTCTTGAATGTTTGATAATGTTTCCCCCTCAATTGTAACTCTATATCCATCTAATAAAAACAGAATATCAAGTTGTAAATTTATTGAGTCTACCTAAATTCATTTTTTAATTTTAAGTTATCCATAAAAAGGTACTACTGATTTTTCTGTTAGCAAGTGGGGAACCTTGTCTGTGAGCAAATTTCAATTGTCTTACGTAACTAACTCTACAAACCATCTTAGTTACACAAGTTTAAAAAAAAATATATATATATATATATATTCTCAGTAAATTCACTTTTTCCTTGTGGAACCACTCAGTGTTGAGGCTTTTCCAGAGTCCAGGAATCTGGGAAAGGGAGTAGACTGCTTTGTATTGGGAAGGGTTATATATGTACTAGTTAGTATATGATTTCTAGCATTTCCAGTCAAGTGTTTGGTTTAACTCTTGGTTGCATCACTTACTAGAACTGTTGAATAGGAGTGAATGCCTCAGTGTCTCCATACCTGTTTTTCATCTGAAAAATAATAGAAGATAATAAATAAGATAATACCCATAAAATGTGAAGAATAGCATCAGGTATACAGTAGTGCTCAATATATTCTGGATCTGTTAATTGGTATTATTTCAAAGAAGTCCAAGACTGCCTAATCCAAAATAACTATCTCTGACTAAAATGAAGCCACAAATTTTTCCTTCATGACAGGTCACATTGCAGAGGTCTTTTTGAATGAATAAAGTTGGTTTGCCCAAAGTCTAATGAAAAGTAAGTCCAACAAAGTCTCTGAGAGACTGCTGAGTCTAATCTGTTACCTCAGTTTAAAAGAAATAGCTCAGGGGCTGCAGTGGTGGCTCAGCGGTTACCGTGCTTGCGTGGTATGCACTTGTATGTGAGTTCGAACCACCACACACACAACAAAATCTCCAAGCAATGACAGCCACTTGAAAAACTAAAATAAAGTTGTTTCTCTTTTTCTTTCTCTCTTTCACTCTCTCTCTCTCTCACTATCCCTCTCTCTTAAAAAAAAAAGAAAGAAAAGAAGAGAAAAGAAAAAAGCTCAGAGGCTGGTTATGTCAGAAGTTTGGCATCAGCACAATGCACAGTAGGTGCAGTGGGCCTCTGGTTAGGCTGGCATATATGAACTGAAAAGATTTTTTTCATTTAATTGATACATAAAAACTATACATACTTATGGGATTCCATATGATATTACAATACATATATATTGTGTAGTGCTCAAATCACAATAAACAAATCTCTTCAACTATTACTTCTTTATGGTGAGAATATTCAAAATCTTTCAATTTAAAAAAAATGTACACATATAATTCACTATTTAAAATAATAATAGGAACAACAACAACAATAATAATAATAGTAGCAAGATAAGTAGAGTAAAACAAGCTGATGATGGGAAGAGGAAAGGGGAAGGGAAGGTACTGGGAAATAATATCAATCAAATTATATCATACCAATGTATGAATATGGCATAATGAATCCCATTATTACATATAATTATGATTCACCAATTAAATTAAAAATAAATGTATTACATTCAACACACACAGCATATTATCTTCATCTATAGTCAACCTACTATGCAAATTGAACTCCTGGACAATTTTCTTCCATCTAACTCTACCTTAGTACTCATTAATTTGCCTTTTGCCTCCCTTCTTCCCTTCTGTACTCCAGAGCCTCTGTTAACCACCATTCCAAGCTAAGTTTCTATGAGACCAATTTTTTTATATTATATATGCATATGATTGAGATCCTGTGATCTTTGTTTTTCTGTGCCTGGCTTATTTCCCTTCTCGTAATGATCCCCAGTTCCACCATGTTGTTGGAAGTGACAAAATTTCCTGCTTTACTGTGGGTCATCCTTTCATCAGCAGTTGCACACATATTGTTCCCATGTTTTGGCTGTTGTGAATGGTGTTACAGTAAACATTGGAGTGCAGGCATCTCTTCAAGATATGATTTTATTTCCTTTGGATATAAACCCAGGAGTGGGATTGCTAGATCAGATGGTAATTCTATTTTAACTTCTTGAGGAACCGCCGTATTGTTTTCCATAGTGACTACAATAATTTACATTTCCACCAACAGTGTGGACATTTTCCCTTTTCTCCACATTCTCATCAACAGTTATTATCCCTTATTTACTAAAAAGAATTTTGAGGGCTGGACTGGTGGCTCGATAGTTACAGCACTTGCCTGGTATGTGAATGTGTTTGTGTGTTCAAACCCCAGCACCATGTACACAACTAAGTCCCAGAGCAACTAAAGAGATATGAAAAACTAAATAAAATTGATTCTCTCTTTCTCTTTCTCTCTCATTGTCCCTCTCTCTTAAAAAAAATTTTTTTAAACGTGATGATCAACATGAGATACAGTTGTAACATGAGTAGGGATGGTCCTAGATCAGCTGCTATAGAAAGACTTGTTGTAGATATAGATTTCATCATTTAACACCATATGGCTGTAAAAAAGATCACTAGAACTAGTGAGCAAAATGGGCTTCAATTTTTTCTCTCAGTTTACTGTTTACAAGCAACTTTTACTGAATCTAGTAGGCCCATTAATAATATGCGATAGAGAAACTGAGGGAAGACATGAAATTTCTAGCTAGCTGATTCAGTAAACCCAAAAATAATCAACACATTGTCATTATTATAAGACTAAATTATATAAATATAATAATGAAATATTATTAAACAAACTATATTATAAATTAAAACATATACTATGCATACATGAGATTCATACTGTGCAAAAATAAGCTTATCAATTATGTATCTCATGCCTATGTTAAAATTATTATGAAAAAGCTAATCAATGAAACAAATAATATGGACAGCTTAACACTAAAGCAAATTGCCAGGGTAAACAGCTATCACACCACCTTGCTCTGAATAATGGTGTTGATTTATAAGGATTTATATTAAAGAATGCATATTTTGGAAACAATAACAAACTCAATATATCTTTTCAAAATATTAAATATTATATAATCAGTTTGTAACTACCTGTCTATGCATAGAAAATACATAATAAACAGTATTAAATAACTAATTCAATAATTCAGTTTACTATAAAAGGCAGTACTTTCATTATTAGAATACGTAGACAGGAACAAAAAGAAAAACAAACACAATTTTCAAAATTTTCTGTTAAGTCAATGAAAATAGAAATTAATAAATTAGAAAAGGGTAATAGCATACATTTGACAAGTAATTTCAAGGAGTAATATGTGAATTATTCTAAAATAGTCAGATTACTGTCAAACTTATATAATGAAAAAAATAAGACACCTACCAGTCATTCAGTAATTATAGATAAGCTTAAAATAATAAACTATAGGTCAGATACAAGTTCTACAAATAAAACGATTATTCAAACACATATTTAGTCCTTACACTAGTGTAATTTAGAGTTTATTAATGTAATTAAACAACAATTAAAATAATTGCACTAAATACAAATCATTAGAAGTACTCTAAAATAGTGTCCTTTTATAAAGAATCAGACTGTGTCGGATGGCAAATGTTAGTATATCTGAGGAGAGATATTTAAGTTGATATCTAAAGTTGCAGGAAGAGAACGTGATTCACACACCAAAGGCCGTCAAGTGCTCCCCAAATTGTAGTGTTTGGAAAAAAAAAGCCAAGGCCAATGTGTCAGAAGAACAGGCTGTGTTTGCTTAGAAAATTTGAACGTATGCAAGATTATCGTTATAGCAATATCATTTTCACAGACATTGCTACTAGCATACTTCTCATCTATGTGAAAAACAATAAAATTACTCTAGGAGAGCTGGGCGTGGTGGCATGCACCTATAATTGGAGTGACTTGGTTGGTTGAGGCAGGAGGATCACAAGTTCAAAGACAGCCTTAGTAACTTTGTGAGACCCTGAGAAGCTTAATGAGAACCTGTCTTAAAAAATTATATAAAATAATTAACCTAGGAATAATATATGATGAGGGTATGCCCACTGGTGTTTGCTTACATGTTACATTCTTCTGTCATGTTTTTCATTATAAAAATATGAGAAAAGAAAAGAAAAAAAAAACCACTATACTAGTATCCTTCTTTTTCTCTCACATTGTAAACCAGAAGATTCTTACTTTTTGTCTCTATACTCCTTTACACTCCTGAAAGTTACACTGAGGATCACTAAATACATCCTTTACAATTGCTTTTTTTATGTCACATCTGCTTTTCTACATAGAATGAAATTTTATCTTTGACTAGACATTTTACTCTTTCCCCCTGAAATTTCCATTTAAACCCCTGCTGAGTGAAACAAAATTTCTCTTATAAAATTTCCCCTAGTTTTTTTCCTATCTGCACTCTTTTTTCCAGAATCTTGTACCTAGAAAATAAAATTGTTATTTTATACCAGCAGATAACCTGCTGTTTACTTTCCACTTATCATAATACTCAGCTTCAAGGAAAACTGAACTACTAAATGTCAGTTTTCTGTATATGAAATTGTAGTTACTTAAAAAGGTTACTAGGGTTATTCTGTCTCTGGTCATTTGTTGCCAAGTAAATCAACAGAACTTGTATCACATTTTCTGAGTCCCAGTAGGCTTTCTGCTACTTTTTTGATACACTCATCAGGAAAAGGATGTTTGGTATAGATGGAGGTCACATATATACATGGCTGCATTTGTACTTCTGAACAGTCACTACCTACCACTGTCACTTAAGGTTAGAGGTTCAATTTCTATAATCAGCTCTTCTTAAGTTTATTTATGGTACTAAAGAACACTGTGTGATGCTTCTCTGTGTGTGACTCACAGTAAATTTTCCTGGAGTGAATATTAACCCATTGTCCTAATACAGTATGAGATTTCCTTTTCTCTGTTGCTTCATACAAGCTAAAAATTTTCTGTAGCCTACTTTTTCTTGGCTTCATTTCTGAATAATATTTTGCATTGTATTTGACCACTACATTCTAGAGTTGTTTATCTCAAATCTTTTCATTATTTCTATCAATAAGACTACAATGCAATTAATAGTGTATGTAAACGCTGGCTTGCTTAAAGAACAAATCAAGAATCTTCATGACCAGCAGCACATTGAGAGAATTCCAGACATATGAGCACATCTGTTTATTTGAAATAAATATACATCCAATAAGAAATAAGAATTCTTTTTTATATGTTCATTGGTATAAACCTCTTTTGCATCTCCATAGACTATGTTTTCTTGTTTAGTACTACACTTCTACTAAAGTGGCAAATGTTAGAAAATATTAATAATTTGCCCTAATTTTTTTAATATAAACCAACTGTAACAAATATAATTCACATTGGAACACACTTGCCCTTCCTTTTAAAATAAGCCATTCATGTATTTCTGTATTCCTTGTCATTAGTAAAAGTTTTATTATTTCAACAGAGGAACATATTTTGAATATGCTCATGTGAAGAATTTACATTTCATACAACTTTCATTTTCTACGTGTGAGATAGAATATGCAGAGTTTGCAGAGGATATTTATCCTAAAAATCTTTTTTTACATTTGAGTTATTTATAATTACATATTTTAATAATGTATGTGTTTTTATGCTGTTTATATTTATGTCCTTATCATGAGCTTATCTTTATAGAGAAGATTTTAACAATGATTGAAAGAAAATAAAAAATGCTTTTAGTATTGTAGTACTTTTAGCATTCATTGAACTTGATAAGAATCATGATTCAGGGTGGGGAAGAGCAACATTTCAAGTTGACAAAGATAGATCTGAATCCTGTTTTTTTCTCCATTTCAAATAGAGGAATGACCTGTTGTTCCTCTATAATTTACTGTTAAATTGACTTTTGAAACTTCATTCATCACCTATGGTTTTTATTTTAATGTTCCAGAACCATCTATATTCTTTCCATAAATTTTCACATTGTTAACTAGTGAGCAGATAACTGTAAATTATCTCCTTAATCATAGCTTTGCTTCCTCTTGACCTGCATGTAGGTATGTATGTATGTATGCATTTATTTATTTATTTTTAATTTGAGGCATTTTTCTTAGGGAAAATATATAATCTTAAAGTGGACAGGTTTATGAGCACAAGAAAAGTACACTACTGTGTAATCATTTCCCAAATCAAGTTATAGAACATTTTTCTCACTCTTGAAAATCTCCCTTTTTTTCTTTTAATTCAATATCTTCCCCACCCAAAAGGCAGCTATTATTTTATTTCTATAACTATAGGTTATCTTTCCTTGTTTTTAAATTTTACATAAATCTGGTCATATGGTAATTGCTCTTTTATTTCTCACTTTTATTCTTCATTCATATTTTGTATATTGATACTTTTTTCTTTTTATCTATGGAAGTATTCCACTGTATGAAAATATTGAAGTTTGCCAAATACCCTATCAATGGGATATGTAGATTGTTCCCAGTATTGTATGCTATGAACTGAGCTGTTATGAACATTTGTGGACAATCCTTTTATGGCTACGTGTCCTTTCTTCATGATGATATGCTGGGTCATTGAGTAGGAATTGGTTAATAAGTTTAATAAGAACTGTTTTCTAATCTTATTACATTTGAAACTCATCTCATAAATGTATATCAGTTTCAATAGTTCCACACCCTTGTCAAACGTTTATTAATTAATAAATATAAAATACTTATTGTGTTTGCAGTAAAAATTCCTGGCAGATACCTTCTTAGCCATATTATTCTCTCACCATTTCGTTATCATCAAGTTCAAATGATATCCTGGCAAATTTTAAAATAATAAACCCTATATTTTGTTCTTACTAATGAAGGGATAATAACTGTTCAGTGAAGAACTATTTGATATTATTTGCGTATTCTACTCTTCAGCAACTTAACATCACAATTTCACTACATATTTCAGCGCCCTGGTGATACTTATCTGACTTGGGTATTTCTAGCTGGATTCAAAATAAGTCTTTAAATTCCATCATTACTTCTGTCTTCTGCTGTAAGGTAAAGCTTTTTCCTTCCTGATTCTATAATATATAATATGTGGATATATATGTACTTGCATTTTGGAGATTTATTAATAGGTTATAATCTATAAATACAATTATTTATTTTTGTGCTCAATTTTTCAAAGAGTTGGACTCTGTGTTATTACATATTTTTTTCTTGCTCTTCATTGCTTACCACAGTTCCATGTTTCTTTTTTATACCATTTGTCTGCTTCAAGAAATGTCCTTCCTATCTATTTTATTAAGAATACATCGGTAGTAATCAGAGAAAACATCATTAGTAATCAGAGAAATGCAAATGAAAACCACACTAAGATATCACCTTACACCAGTCAGAATGGCAAAGATGAAGAAAATAAACAACAATAGATGCTGGAGGGGCTGTGGAGAGATAGGCACACTAACACACTGTTGGTGGAGCTGCAGACTGGTACAGCCCCTCTGGAAAGCAGTATGGAGAATCCTTAAGAAA
>PVKS010026561.1:0-28529 GCA_004027875.1 Aplodontia rufa | reverse complement strand
TGATTTCTCTTCCTTTCCCTCTACTCCAATTCATTCCTCTTCTTTCTTTGTGGCTACCTACCTTTTTTGCCCCTCCCTCCAGGGCATACCGGTTTCCTTCAAGCCATTTCCAGTGCTCTCTGTCTTATATTAATCAGCTTTCTGTCACTATAATGAAATACCTGAGGCAATTAACTTAAAAGAGAAAGGTTCATTTAGCTCATGATTTTGGAAGTTCCAATCCCTGATAGAGCAGTCCAATTTCTTTGGGTCTCTGGTGAGGTAGCACATCATGGCTGGAGTGCGTGGTGTAAACCACTCACCTCAGAAGCCAGAAAGAAAAAAGAGCGATGGGTCCCCCTTGAAGGCATGTCCCCAATAACCTAAGGGACCTCCCTCAAAGCCCCTTCTCCTAAAGGTTCCACCACTCTAGT
Organism: Aplodontia rufa; assembly: GCA_004027875.1. Taxonomy (NCBI): domain Eukaryota; kingdom Metazoa; phylum Chordata; class Mammalia; order Rodentia; family Aplodontiidae; genus Aplodontia; species Aplodontia rufa. The sequence goes on along the minus strand of PVKS010026561.1, from coordinate 28,116 downwards.
GGCACCACTCTGTTAACTAAACCTTTAACAATGGTCCTTTTGGGGACAGACATCCAAATCACAGCATCCCCCATAGTTTCATTTGCATCCCTAAACCTCTCCCTCTCAGCTCCTCCTCTCTTTTCCCTATGTGTGCTGCCTCTTAAGTTTCTGCTGCTTTTCCTTCCCCCCTCCCTTTCTCTTTCTAAGAATTTCTTGATGAAGCTCGAAAGAACTAAAAGGGTCTTCATGCAATCCTTGGCTGGAAGAAGACAGGGGGAGAAGCAGTTCTGATCATAGGCAGCCACTAAATTTGATTTGTAGCTGAACTTAAACATAGGAAAAGATTTTCAATTACAAAACTCATAAAGCGTAAAGATGAGGGAAACTTGCTGCATTTTGAGTTTGACTAATGGTCTCAAAGTGCTTTAAAATGTTTGGTATTTGCCAGCCTTTCTTTCTTCCCCTAATCCTCAAACTCATGAGATTTTTTTAATGGGAAATATAATCCTCTTTTCTGATTCATTTACACTTAGCTCATCTGAGTATTGTTTTGTAAAAACCATCTGAAGTCCAAGAAGTTTTATGGGATCTTTAAAAGACTTGGTTTTTGAACCAGGAAGTTGTGTACTGCCAATATAAATGGACCCTGAACCCTAGGGGGGTCTGGGTCCAGGATCCATGGCATGAAGCTGGGTCTAGACTTGGCAAAAGTTGGTTCCCCGTGTCTGACAGAAACTGGGCTTTCACTTTTAGAATAATTGCTAGTTCAGTCTTTTAGATGAGCAACCATCTCATATGATAGTATGTGGGGAGCATAGCACATTTTTCAAGGATTATCTTGGTAGTTATATAAATGGTAAGAAGCTTATTTGGAAAACTGTAACTTTGTTGGAATCTCCCAGCTAGAGTGAACTGCTAATTCATATGTACGTCTCCAATTATTGATTGTGTATACACACGTGCATTTTCATGCATAAGGTCTCTTAGGTTAGGATTAACACTCACTCTATAGATTTTTTCCTGTTGTTATGTTTTGGAAGTGATTTGACTATGATAGACCCAAGTCTGTCATAAGGAGGGTTGTAATGGATTGACCATGGGCTAGAAAGGTCTGCCTCTCTGCGCAAGATAAATTAAGAAAAAAGGAGATTGCACTGTGTATGTATGTGTGTGTGTATATATATATATATATATATATATATATGTATATATATATATACACATATATATATGTATTTTTTAAGAGAGAGAGAGAGAAAAAAGAGAATCAATTTTTTTATTTAGTTTTTCATGTGGCTTTCATTGCTCCGAGACTTTGTTGTGCACAAGATGCTGGGGTTTGAATTTATGTACTCGCACATGCCAGGCAGGTGCCATAACCACTGAGCCACCTCTCCAGCCCCTGCACTGTGTATTTTTAATGATATAAAACATTTTCCTCCACAGCCATAGAGCATAGTAAAGATCATTTACCCTGCAAATATAAGGATCCTAGGTAGTTTCCTGGGAATTCTGGAAATTGAGACTCAGAGAGAAAATGACTTGTTCAAGTTCCCAAAGGAAGCAAAGCCTCACCCCTCAGACTCTGTGTCCAGGCTGTGCCCTCTACAGACAGCTGCCTCTGCTTTGATGTATGCCTTTGTCCATCAGGGTCCTGGGTGTGACCCTACTGCCAAAGGCTAATGAAGTCCCTTCCTGCTGGTCATACAGTCCTTTACTATTTCCAGAGCTTTCACCTATCTGACCCCTCCCTTCTCATCTCCTGTCTCTTATGTTGTTAGCTCTGCTAGGCACCCCTCTCCACATCCCACCTACTTACACTGCTCTAGTGTAATCCTATTTGAGAGGGAAATCTTTGTAGACTGATATGAGTTGCAGGTAGCAATGTTTTCTCTGCGTGCTGTGAATTGTCCACAAGCTCCACTAAGACATAGGACTGCAGAAGTCAGGTCTTGCCCTATGAGAGTGCTCGTATTTTCTCAAAGTGTTACATAATTCAGTTTTTGTTTCTGTTTTTAAACCAGATAGGAAGTTTCTCAAGACAAAGGCATTGTATCTTGTGATTCTTTGTATCTCCAGAGGCTCCGCTTCTGTGCCTTTTTCAGAGCAGGCACTTGGTGGATATTTATTAGCTTGTCTTGTGTTTTTCATAGAGAACCGGGTGTCTTCTTGACCCACCCCCCTCCTCAATTTTCTCAGCTGGTTCCCTTTGGCCTGGCTCAGAGGCTGACCTAGAATGATCCTGTCCAGAGGGACCCTGGGTGTTCTTAGAGCCGCAGACTGTTAGGGCTGGAAGATAATTTTATTTTTATTTGTTTTGGTTTTTATTTTTCCCTATTTTTTAATTGGTGTATTATGGTTGTACTTAATGGTGGGATTTATTGTTACATAGTCATACATGCACACAATATAACAATATAATTTGGCCAGTATCATCCCCCAGTATTTCCCCTTTCCTTCTCCTCCTCCCTTTCCTTTACTCATTCCCTTTGATTTTTATGAGATCCTCCACCTTTCTTTTCCTTTCTCCTCTCTAGTTAAAGATTTTTAATCCAACTCCTGGTGAGAGAGGAAGAAGCTGAGGTTCAGTGTGGAGAGGTGAGTGGCCTGTAGTCCTTCAGCTGATTAGCAACAGCAGTGTAAGACTGGAACTGAGGGGGGCTGGAGCAGTGGCTCAGCAGTTATGGCGCTTGCCTTGCCGCAGGAGTCCGCGGGTTCAAACCCCACCACCACATACACAATGAAGTGTCTGAGCAATGAAAGTCCACGAAAAACTAAATAAAATTGATTCCTTCTCTCTCTCTCACCGTCCCTCTCTCTTTCTTAAAAAAAAAAAAAAAAAAAAAAAAAAAAAGACTGGAACTGAGGTCTCTTCCCTCCACGGTATGTTGTTTGTCTGATGACAGTGGCTCTCAGGACCATGTTCTCTCAAGAAACTGGTGCTCAGGCAGTTGTACTGAGGTCCTGTCCTGTCAAATCAAATACTGGAGTTCTTTCTCCAATATATGAAAATAAAAATATATGAATGGCTTGTTTCCTAAACTTTAAATGTTTTTCCCCCCATTAATACTTCTTAAACAATTTTCATCTGCTACTAATTGTCTACTGGACAATGAAGGCAGACAAGAAAGCAAAAGGAAAGCTACAGATAAACATGAGCAAGAACCAATGCCTTGGAAATGCTACATTCTTAGTATAAAGGCAAAAAAAATTGCTAAGATAATGGCTTTTCTATTGCATTCATACAGTAAAACCATGCATTCTGCTGGTGACATTGTTTCAAGTTCATGTGAGAAGTAAAGGTGATATTATTTCCTGGTTTTCACCAAAGAACAACTCTGTCCCTTGGAATATTCTGCCTTCTCTCTTAATGTGATCTTCGGTCCCCTCCAGGCTGAGTGATTCTGTTGAATCGGGGTCCAGGGAATTGATTCGATTAAAAAAAAAAAAAAACAGAAACCAAAACACTAAAAATGGCTTGGGGGTTGTCAAGCCACTCTGTATTCCCATCCTGCAGGACTAAGGGCAGGGCTACCTCTGCGGTGGAGTTCTGTTGCAGTTTTCCCCATCTGCGCGGGCGCCCCCTGCTGACCACCCTGCACTATTATACCTGCCAATAGGGTACCAGGCAGAGGTTGCTGACCAAAACCAGTCGCCAGGAATTTACAGTCCCAAAGAGGAGCATCTAAATGCTTTCTGATGGAGAGCTCGGTGCACCTAGGAGAAGCTTTCCTGGGGCTCGATTTGGCATTTTAATCCAACTCCCGATGCAAGTATCCGAGGAAATATAAAGTGCCTGGTCTTCCAAATAATATCAAACGAATCCTATAGGGCTTCTAGAACGAAAAGGTCATCCAGTCACTTGGCTGAGACCTTTGTCCCATCCCGGGACTAGGGGCCGGAGAGCGGGGTGCCTTTCCGACCCACAGTCACAATCTCTGTGGATGTGGAGGGTGGCGGCGTGTGCTCGGGCTCATCTCACGCTCTCCCCAATTAGGATTTACAGCCTGACGTCACGTCTGCCGGAGATTGGCTGTTCAGATCTGACACTCGGTTCCACGGGAAAGAAACTTTTTAAAGACTTTGCAGCGGGGCTGCCTCCGAGCGTCCCGCGCGTCCACTCTCGCCGGGTCCCGGGTGCGACGCCCACCGCACCCTCGGCCGGACGGGCAGACCCTCACCTTGCACAGCCCGCTCCCCTCGCCCCTCCCCTCCCGGGCTCCCCGCTCCCCACCCCCACGCCCGCCCCCTCCTCCCAGTCACTTTCGGCCGGGGTCTGGGGCTGTTCAGCCGTCCGCGGCACTTCCTCTCGTGCAACCGAGTTGGCCTCCTCCCCACCTTTCCCGAGCTCTCGGCAGCTCTCGGGGGAGCTGCAGCGCGCCGGGAAAAGGCGAGGGCGGCCGCACCAGGCAAGCCGCACGGCCGGGGGCGGGGGCCCGGACGCGATCGGCCGGCCGCGCGGGCAGGAGCCCGCGATGGCGGGGGCCTGGCTCAGGTGGGGGCTCCTGCTCTGGGCAGGGCTGCTGGCGTCGTTCGCGCACGGCCGGGTGCGGAGGATCACGTACGTGGTGCGCCCGGGCCCCGGCCTGGCGGCGGGCTCCTTGCCCCTGGGCGGGCCCCCGCGCCCGCGAACCTTCAACGTCGCGCTCAACGCCAGGTACAGCCGCAGCTCGGCGGGCGCCGGCGTCCCCAACCGCGCCTCGATCGGAGCCCCTTCGGAGCGGACCAGACGCACGAGCAAGCCGGGCGGCGCGGCCCTGCAGGGGCTCCGGCCGCCTCCGCCACCGCCGGAGCCGGCGCGTCCCGGGGGCCCCAGCGGGCAGCTCCACCCCAAGCCGGGCGGTCATCCGGCGGCCTCCCAGTTTGCCAAACAAGGCAGGCAAGTCGTGCGCTCCAAAGTACCGCAGGAGACCCAGAGCGGCGCGGGCTCGAGGCTGCAGGTTCATCAGAAGCAGCAGCTGCATGGGTAAGCACACACCCCCGCCCGTCTGCCCGCCCAGCGCGCTCCGGGACCGCGGGGTCGGGGTCACTCGGAGCCCTGCGGTGGCCGAGGGCGTGGTGAGCGGTGGGTTGACTTTCTCCTTCCCGCCAGGAGCGCCGGGAGAAGAGCGGGGTGCGGGGAATCCGGGCATTTGTACTGGTGTTAAACTCGGAGTGCATTGTTACTGAACTGCGGGTAAACACAAAAGGCATCGCTGCCCGGGGTGTAACCTCCTGTGCACAACCCGAACTACTCCTAGAAGATGGGCGTCAGCGTGAAGTCACCACAACTTAATCCCACAGCACCAATTAAACTTCTCTGCACCTCAGCTTCAGTTTTGGTCTAGTTAATAAAAATAAGTGTTTGGAGGGAGGATTGGATGTAAAGATCCTGCTCTTGTTCTGTGGCCTAGAACTTTTTGCCATCTCAGAAGTTGCGAGCTTGGGCTTCCCTGCACCTGTGGGGTCTTCCCTGCCGGGGTGGTGGAGGAGTCAGCATCCACAGAATTCGGGGTTGGAAATTTTCTGTTACTGGGCACTAAGAAGTATCCTTCCTGTACCGCCATCCTCCCCATCAATCATAAATTGGGATGTGTGGAAAACTTTTTGCTTCTTTGATTTTTTTTTCCTTTAGGGATGATTCCAGCTGGTAGACCTCACGCTTTTTTGGACACTTCTTACTGAAACTCAGTTTCTAATTGGGCCCAGATAACAGGCAGAATGTTAGGGTCTACTTTAATTTTGGGGTTAACACAACCATTTCTTTGGACCTTAATCTTCCCTCTGCATAGCTCTAGGTTATACAGGTTTTGGGTTCTTCCATCCTTCTCAGATATATGGTCCTTACCTTTTCACTTGGGTGACTTTGGGCTGGGCATCCTGGGTACCCTCGAAGACTCTCCTAAATCTGAGGAGTATGGTAACAGCAGGCTGGTCTTTTAGGAACCTGTTAGAGGCCCGAACGGAGCATTGCTGCTCCTGGACTCAGAAATCTTGCTTTGTTTCAGGGTCAATGTCTGTGGAGGGCAGTGCTGCCATGGCTGGAGTAAGGCCCCTGGCTCCCAGAGGTGTACCAAACGTAAGTTGCAATCTTCACAGCCACTCTGCACAAAGTGGGACAAAGTTGGGCTGTCCACATTGACAGGTGGGGGTAGGGGTATCTCACAGGGATCACACAAAGGGACTGATACTACCCTGGGGAAGCTGAATTCTGAAACACAGTCCACCTCTTACCTGCAGCCTTCATTGGCATTTGGGAAGCCAAGGATCAGGGTAATGAAACTATTAGTCCCCACAGCAGCTACCGAACCATACTATGCATCTAAGATGCCCCTGTACTCAGCTGAGGTGTTAATCACTTGGTCACATCTGTGAGCAACTAGGAATAAAAATTCCCATTTGAGATATCCCATATGGCGGAACCTATACAATCAGTTTACCCATAATACCAACAAATGAAAAACATTTTTTTTTTGTTCCTCTCCATGGAAATCTTTAGTAAAAGGTGAAAGATTTATACGATCTGAAGAGAAACCAGAGTATTGAAAAACATTTTTTAAAGATGATGATAGGACAGGAGTGGGAAGTAGGAATCCTGTTCTGGAATATGACATTAATAGTTTTTCTTTTTTTTAAATAGTTCTGGGGATTGGACCCAGGTTCTCAGGCATGCCAGGCAAGCATCCTACCACTGAGTCACATCTCAGCCCTACATTAAGAGTATTTAAAACTTTCCAAAAACAGCAACCAGAATCCTCCATTCTCGAGGCCTGATTGTTTTCTAGAATGCTGTGAGTGGGGTTTTCTGCCATGCTTCTCCACTTAATATGCAGACTTAACAGTGTTTTAGAAAACTGTATTAATGATGTATATAGGTTTGAGAACATTGGAAAATATTTCCCCTATGCATTGTGAAGTTAAGGATTAGATTAAACCTGACCCTCTTGACAGGTGGATGCTAAGTCTGATGCCAACTGGAAAGAAAGATTTTTACTTCCTCTCCAACAATTTAAGCTCTCTTAGATATTCTGCACGCACAGCTAGAACCATTACCATGTGGATTGGAGTCGTCCAAAATTTCAGCTTTTCCCAGTACTAAGCATAACAATGGTAATTTGCCTCATATGTAGTTTGGATTTTTAAATACTGGTGGGTGAATAAAAAGAATTTCAGATACTGTCATTTGAATGACCTTATTTGTTGAAAAACACTTTACAATTTTTTTTTAAAGAAAGAGGGATAGTGAGAGAGAAAGAAGCAATTTTTATTTAGTTTTCATGTGACCTTCGTTCCTCCGACACTTTGTTGTGTGTGTGGTGCTGGGGTTCAGACTTGCGTACTTGCACACGCTAGGCAAGTGCCTTAACCGCTGAGCCACTGCTCCAGCCCTGAAAAGCACTTCCAATCCTTGAAGGAAATAGGGACTTTGGCATAGTGACTTGAATTTTGTAAAAAGGGACTATCCACATGCTTTATGAGTTGGCTCTGATCAAAGAGTAATAGCTGATATAAACCATGAGATCAGAAGTACTCAGGGTTGTAGGCATTTTAGATTAAGTCATCATTTTTCAGTTCTTAACTTCTTAGTTTACACTTGACAGAAACATGCCAGCATTTTCCTGAACTTAGAATTGCTCAGGTCAAATGGCATTCCCTTCCTTCTCCCCTGTAACTCCATCTGCTCAGAACCTGAGTGATGTGGTTTTGCCTGGAACGTGGAGGTAGTCCATGGCAGAGGGTTATTTCCATGCGAGGGTTAAACACACAGGCAGGATTTCACAGATGGGTGGTGCTCCTTGATGACTACTGAAGAGAGTGCTCTAAGGTTTAAGAAGTTTGCTTGGCAAAAAATATAACTGAGTGGCCTTTCTGATTTTTATTACTGACACTTAGTTGTGTATGTGGTGCTGGAGTTTGAACCTGGATCCTCCAGCATGCCAGTCAAGCACCATAACCACTGAGCCACCACGTCAGTCTGAGTGACCTTTCTGAAAAGAAGGTAATCTCTCAGTCTTATCGGAGGATTTTTGGGATCCAAGGATGTTCTAGAAGATCCAAAGATGCTCTCGAGATGAACATCTACATCTTAGCCATTCTCCTACATCTTGGGCAAAGACGTGTGTTCCTGTGTTTAGCTGGGTTTGGCCCCTAGTGATCCATAAAGAGAAAGGCCACAGGACCTTTGGTCAGAGAGTTAGGGTTGCATGGTTGCTCTTCAGTGGCAGAGGTTATAGAATCAGTCCCACAGTACCTACAAATGCCTGTAGCATTTGTTTTGACATTTTCTTCTAGCTCCTAGGAGGTAGTGCATGGTCAGTGCTCGGGTTGAAGCAAAGTAACATCACCTTTGACAAATCAATTCAGGACCAAAGGCTGGAAACTTGTCTCAATTCCTTTCAGGAATTAGTGTGTGTGTGTGTGTGTGTGTGTGTGTGTATTTTTAAATGGAGAGGGAAGGGGGGGAGAGAGAGAGAGAGAATGAATCAATTTTATTAAGTTTTTCATGTGGCTTTCATTTCTCTGAAGCTTCCTTGTGTACCTGGTGCTGGGATTTGAACTCCCAAACTCACGCATATCAGGCAAGTACCATAATCACTGAGCCACCACTCCAGCCCAAGAATTATTGTATTTTAAAAAGAGATGTGAGGGGGCTGGAGCAGTGGCTCGGCAGCTACGACACTTGCCCGGCATGCATGAGTACATGGGTTCAAAACCCAGCACTCATGTACACCACCGAGTGTCAGAGCAACGAAAGCCATATGAAAAACTAAATAAAAATTGATTCTCTGTCTCTCTTTCTTTCTCTCACTGTCCTTCTCTCTTAAAAAAAAAAAAAAGAGATGTGGGGTAGGGATGCTTAATCCAAGGTAATATGTCTACTAACTGGGTGTTCTCAGTGGGTGCTTATTTCATGTGTATCTGGTAGATCCAGAGAGATGGGGGGGGGGTTTCCTCCTTCAGACAAGCACCCCTGATGCCATGAAGCTTGTGACCATAGCTGAGCAGTGTGACTCCCAGAAAAACTGCTGGCATTAGGTTCAGAAGACCAAATTTCAAGTGCTGAAGCCTTCATTAACTGTGCGGCCTTGGAGGATTCACTTGACCTCTCTGACCCTACATTTTCCCACCCAGAAATGACTGCTAAAACCTTGTTTCCTTGTAGGATTGTTGTAGGATCAAGGTAAAAAAAGAATGGGTATGACACCTTCATGAAACCAGAAAGATTGTTAGAGTTTGTGTTGGTTCAGACAAAGTAAATTCTATCTAATGTATCTATTACTTGGTTTTCTTCTTTCACTATATATGCATCCCTATTAGTCTTTTTAAAACAATCTCTTAATAATGTAGATGTGGATAAATTTTTATATTACAGGTTGAGTATCCTTTATCCTAAATGCTGGGGAATAAAAAAAGTGTTTTGGATTTTGAATTTTTTTATTTTCAAATTTTGGAATATGTGCATGAACGTAATTAAATTCCTTGGGTGGAAACCAAGTCCTAAAGACCTAAGATGAGATTCATTTATATTTCATATCTACCTTAGTATAGTTCAAAAGTAATTTTATGTAATATCTTTTCTGTGCCTGTGCTTTGACTGTGACCCACCCACCACATGAGTTGAGGTGTGGATTTTCCGCTTGGGGCAGCTTGTTGGAACTCACACTTTTTTGGAATTTTGGAGCATTTTGGATTTTGAATTTTTGGATTAGGAATGTGCAATCTATATAGCTTTGAAGTAGTTTGGGTTGTTCTGTACCTTCAAATGACTTATTTTAGAAGAATTTTAAGAGAGACTTAATTCCTGTCTCTAGTTCTCTGTGTTAAAGCTTGCTATTTAGGGGGAAAGTATTCCTTAACATATCACTAAACTGAATGGAAATTGAATGGAAAAAAAATCTCATCACCAATTTTTGTCACTGTGACTATTTTAGTAAATAGTGATATTTAGATGGCAAAATAAATTGATATGTTATCTCCTTCCTCTTCCTTGACCCTAATACCTCAAGACTGAACAGTTATACTTGGGTATGATTTGTTACATACTTGAGTATGATTTATTACAGGTAAGAACACAAAAATCAGTGATATGCCAACACGAAGTTCCTCCTTCATAAAAAGGATGCATGCAGATTATGTTCAGCTCAGACCATTTAATAATTATCATTATATTTTTAGGATAATTTAAAGGGTTTGGATGAAGAATTTCAGTTTATTTAGGTCATGCCCAATTGATGCAAACAATATTTCTGCATAAGAGATTGGATATATTCATTTGTTCAGTGGTTGATTAATCCAGTGAAGAAAATAACATGTCTCTTTGCGCCAGCTTGGATGATTTTGAGTTGATTGAAACTTAATTTACATGTGCCATGGGCAAATGCTTCTGAAGACTGAAGATTTAGTGAACCTTAAATTGCAAATCAGAGATGTGAAACCAGCGGGCAGCAGACCCACAAGGGGGCAAAGAATGTCTCTGAGCATCTACCAAGGTGGTCTCAGGGCTCCAGCCACCCAGTCCCTATCTGGAGATGCCCAATTGCATATTAATGTTGCCTTTCCAGACACTTTGTGTGTGATCTCTGGGAGTTGAAATCATAGTGTGGGCTGTGTCTTTGTGGTTATTAATTTTGGCTGATTGTTGATAGTGATACCTGTTTTGGGCAAAAGAGATAGCACTGTATTTGTTCCCTTTCCATTTGTAGGAGGGTTTGTGGTCTTTTAAGTGGGGCATTAAACCCCTGATGTGTATAATATATCCCATTTTTTTGCCTCTGTTTAGACTGAAACTGCCTCCACTCTATCGGTTCTTCCAGACTTTTTGTCCCTGCTTTGGGTAAGTGCAGGTTAGAGCGAGGCATTGCCAGTGGGCTCAGTTCTAAAGAGGAGATTGGACTTGCGAACAGAGAAAACAAAAGAATAAAGGAGAGAGGAGAGTGAGGCCAGGTTGGCAGGGTGAGGCGGAGGGAAGATGGCAGACATGAATCCAAAGTGGGTTCCTGGCGCATCACAGGCCTGCATAAATGCATGCATGTTTCTTTCATTTATTTAACGGATATCTGTTTAGCTTTTACCATATGCCAGGTTCTATGAATAGAGAAGAAACTCAGCCAGCTGTAGGGAGTGCAGGGCCTGTTTTTACTCACGTAACTCATGGCACATCAAATGACTTGTTCTCTCCTTAGCAAGGAATAGAAAATCGATATTCCATTGCTTTTCCACTGGCATTCAGCCCACACTGCTTCGGAAAAAAAAGTAAAAGCCAACCCTAGAAATATTCCTGAAGTTATATGAAAAGGAGATATGGTCTTTTGTACCCTTGGTGACAGTAGGATTGCATTGTCCAGGAGGGTGTAACATGACTGGAGTATGGGTGACTGAGAGGACCCTCTTGGGCTGTCTTCCGCTGCTTTTGGCTGGGCATTGTACTGGCCAAGCTTGGGTGAAGTCCAGGATGAGTACACAGTCTTCATACGCCTGCTATGGCCTCGACAGTGGACTTGCCAGGGCTCAGCAGTGAGGTTTACCATGGCAGCTGCTGGGAGGGCTGCCCCGACCCCAGCCCTGGCCCCACTGCTGGGAGCTGGGGTGGGAGGGACGGCTGGAAAATCTTGTCATGCAGCACAGACAGCCTGGTGAAGGGAGGGGGACCTAGAGGTCAAGTTCACACTGGGTCAAATATGTGTTCTCAACACTAGTTAAAACAAACATTTCGGAGCCATAAATTCTGTGTTGCGATAGTACTTAAACCTTCACAGAGGAGCCCTCCTCAGCCTGTGGGCCGGAGTGAACACACTGCTCATCCTGGCCTGGTCTACTTTGTCAAGTTTTCGCTGCGCATTGAACCCTTGGCCCTTGGGAAGCCTGACTTGTCCAGTGAAGCTGCGGCAACCACAGAACCTGTTATTTTTTGTGGATGTTCCAAACATACTCAAATGTGTTTGGGAATTCAAATTAAATTTCCCTAAAAATGCAGTTTTTGCTTTTCAGTGCTTCCTAGCAAGGAGTGGGGGTGACCCAGCGTGAGGGCTGTCACCCCTCTTAACCCTGACTCACAGCAGGTCATACAAGGAGAAACTGCAGTTGTGGTGAGTGTAAGGTTCGTGGGGCTTTGGAACTTACAGTTTCTTGATCTTCACACCCTGCTTGGGTAATTGAGGCAGGCATGATTTCTGACCCCTTTCCCAAGTGGGGGTCAGTGTTCAGACCCCAGTGCAGACTTATGACTTTTTCTACTGCTCCAAGCCTCTTGGATGTGGCATTTTTTCTCGAGGTCTTGGTCTTTTCTCCCCTGACAGCCCTAGATCACCTGGATTACTTTCTTTCTTTTTTTTTTTTTTTAAAGAGAGAGGGACAGTGAGAGAGAAACAACTTTATTTAGTTTTTCACATGGCCTTAGTTGCTCTAACACTTGGTTGTGTACATGGTGCTAGGGTTTGAACCCGGGTCCTCGTGCTTGCCAGGCAAGCACCAAAACCGCTGAGCCACCGCTCCAGCCCCACTTGGATTACTTTCACTGACTAAATTCATTTTATAATTTTCAAAGCTGTATTTGGGTATTAGGGTTGCCATAACAACAGCAGCAGCAACAAAAGTGTACCACAAACCTGGTGGGTAAGAAAACAAATTTATCGTCTCACAGTTCTTGAGGCCAGAAGATCCAAATCACAGTGTCCAGAGGGTGGGTTCTTTTGACAGCTGTGCGAGAAGGATCTGTCCAGACCTTCTCCCTGCCTTGTAGATGGCATCTCCCGGTGCCTCTTCTCCTTGCTTTCATTCTGTGTGCATCTGCCTCCGAGTCCAAATTTCCCCTTTGTATCAGGACACCAGTCACTGACTTAGGGCTCACCCGCATGGCACCTCTCTAAAGCTCCTCTCTCCAAATAAGGTCACATTCGAGGTGCTTGTCTTCAGCGGGGGAGCATGGCACAATTCAACCTGTGATCCAGTTCCCGGCATGCTGTGCACAAGTGCTGGAGAGGTGGGCTCAGAGCTGGTTCCCCCCGGGGGCACTTCGGATTCCCCAGATTCCTGGGGCTTGATTGGTCTCCCGCCTCAGTCTGTGGCTGAATCTACCTTGGCTTCTCCCCCTACTACAAGAGCTTGGCTGTCCAGGGAGTGTTGGGAGAGGTGAGGAATTGACTGTGGGTGATTATGGTTTTGCCTTTGGCCATTTTTATTTGTGCTGTTTTAAAAGAGCTTCTAGATTGGTGATTTTTTTTTTTTTAAGAGAGAGGGACAGTGAGAGAAAGAGAGAGAAAGAGAGAATCAATTTTATTTAATTTTTCATGTGGCTTTTGTTGCTCCGAGACTTTGTTGTGTATGTAGGTGCTGGAGTTTGAACTTGGGTCCTTGAGCATGCTGGGCAAGCACGTAACCACTGAGCTACCTGCTCCAGCCCTGGTAATTCTTAAACATGAATATCTAGCAGAATTACTGTTAGAATACGTTATTGAATCAGAATTCCATGGGTTCCAGCAAACCCCCCAGTTTATACTGATATAAATGATCTACATTTTGATATATGGATCCATATGGAACCCAGTCCTGGACAATATTTATGACATTTTGTGTGGTAAATTACAGGCCTTTTATAGAACTCCTAAGGTGCAAGCCCTCTAAACATTGAATTAGCTCAATTTTGACTATAGAGAGATAAAGGTAGCAGCATGTGGAGTTTTTCCATCTAGCTTTTCTTTGGACAGTTGAGTGTTTGCTACCTAGGTACAGCTTTGCAAGACTCTGAAATCTGCAAAATTTTTAGTGATGCATAAATTGTTGAACAATTTTTTAAAAGATTTAAACACTTTGGAGCATTTCCACTGAATATTCATTCTATTTTTAACTTTGAAAATTTTAAATATACAATATATAGTAAATAAAATATCTAGCAGCTACCCACCAGGGTTATACTTTTAAGAGTGCCCTGACGTGATAATTAAACACAATGATTCGTAGAAAAGGGACAAACTATGCCATATCTTGCTCTAAATACATGCTTGACTACTGATGTCGCCTACCTCTTCATTGTAGAGAAAATAATACACAATTTTCCGATGTGACATAACTTCATTGTTTTGGTACTTATGGGAAAATACATCAGAGTCATATTTTTATGAATTTGCTTCTGAGCATTTGTTTACTTACCCTGGTTCTTATTATGGATTGAACATTTCATGTGGACACAATTCACTGGGTATGGGACTTTCATGTATTGTTGTTTAGACCCCAGACCTTTGGTTATGAGAAGGCAATGTCCAGGTTGCTTCCTCGTGGTGTCTGACCTGCCTTCCTTAGCTTCCTCCTCTTCCACCCCTTGCTGGGTCTCAGTTTGACTTTCCCTGAACCAGAAGCTGTGTGGCTCAGTTAAGTCTTCAGAGTTGGAATATAGGGCTCTTCTCTTGACCTTTATACTTCTTCATGCCATCACTCAGCTATACAACTGTAAGGCACCGGACAAAGCTAAGTTAACTCTGTTCACAGGTTAGATATCGTGGCCATCCAGACTGTCCTTCAAGGCCTGTTGGGGGACTGAATGAGGTAATGAAAAATGCTTAGAGATCAGGGTCCCTGCAGAACCAACCTTGATAAAAATGGCTCTTTGCGGCTCCTGTTCGCTCGAGACTGCCCCCTTCTGGGCTCCAGTGCTTTGTACACCCTCCTCAGATCCCCTGAAGAACCGGCTCTTGCTGCTCTCAGATGGGTTGATTTCACCCTTTCTTGGTGTGGGTGTGACTTGGGTCAGGTGGAAGGGGCATCTGTCTCCTCTTGAGTTGAGCTCTGAGAGGCAGGGTTTTCTTGGAGTTGTTTTAAGCACCTGGAATGAATTGGAATGGAATTGCATAGAGGTAGCAACTCTGATTTTGCCGTATTGGAGTGCTGTCCTCGGAATACTTTATAAAGAATTTTGCTTTCTCCTTGTTTTGTTTACTCCCACCGCCTGGCAACAATCTGTATTTGTTTTTCTTTCCCACCATTTCTCCATGTGATGATCCTGGCCTACCCATCCTATAGTCGCTGCTGCTTCTGACAGCTTTTCGAGGGCACACACCTTGCTCTTTCCTCCTGCTTTCTTTCGGTGCAGCGGCCCTGGCATGGCCCATGCTTTAAGACGACTTTTCCTTTCTCCCTGCCAATTTTAGAATCTTTCTGCTCAACATCATCTGATAGAGATTTGGGACTCAAATGAATGTTGTATGATTTTCCCTGTAATTTTAGATCCCCAAATACTGCTCTTGGCCAACTCCACTATTCCCTGTGGTTTTTTACTCCACCGCATTTGAGTAATATTGTTGGCACAGACGTAAGTAAACAGTTTGCGAAATGTTGTGTTTTGTAAATTAGAAGATGGATGGACTGGTTTTTAAATACATGCTCTTAGTTCTCCTGGGCCAGAGAAAAGATGAGTTTGGTCAGTGGATGGGAAGATGGAGTGGAGGGAGGTGGTGAGGTCAGCTCTCCTGCACTGGTGTGATCCCTCATTTGGAGGTGAGGACCAAGTGACTGGAGGGGAAACTTCAGAGGGATTTAGTAAAGAATTAAAGGAGAATCCTCACAGAGGAGATAAGATGCATCCAGTAAAAAGTCACAAGAGGAAAATACCACAAAAAAAGGTAAGGAAAATGGAGCGATAAGGATTCTTTTGTCTTTGTAGACTTAGACATGTTTTATTTGTCATAGGATTACCCAACACTTTCAATGTGACTTTCAACCCTGCCTGAACCTATTTTATTATTGTTTTAAATCAAAAGGTAAAATCCCTGTGCTTTCATCCATATGCCAGATGTAGCGTTTTAATCCTGTATCAAATGGAAAGTTGGGCCAGGTGGAAGAGACATCTTCATTTTAAAAGTTGTTGAAATTGTCCAAGACCTGATATTTCGCCTTGGTAAATCATTTGTTACATTGATTCAGTAGTGGAAAGGCTTCTGCCTCTTCATTGGCTGTGAAACTAAAAGCAGATCAGTTGACTCTTCTCATACTTTCCCCAACTTTCTAATGGGGAGAATACCATCCATTACCCAGCCTTATTCACGTCACTGTCGTGAATATCAGGCACACAGATCTTCTTTTCTCTTAACATTTTTCACATTGTATCACAGTCATTTGTGAGTTTGACTTCCCAGTTTGAATGTGAGCTCTGAGATGCTGGGGATCTGGCCATAGCCATCTTTTTATCCTCAGTACCTGTAGACGCATAGACCTTTAGGGTATAAATGAATGAATGGATAGATTTGTTTTCGGCACTTTTATGAGCTTTTGCATATTAGGTACACAGAAGCTATTAAATGCTTGGAAGAAAGTAAAACAGGGTAATAGACTAGAGTGATGGGGCTGGAGGTGTAGGAGTAGGGGGCATCAGGGTAGATCTCTATGAGCAAGTGACATGCAAGACTGATGTGAAATGAGAGGGGCTGGGAGAGGAGCATTTTAGGTCCAGAGAATGGCTAGCATGAATGTCCTGGGGTGGGAGTAGGCCTGACTGTTGCAGGGAGTTAAGATAGTATAGCCAGGGATATGGTAACAGGTGACCAGATAAATAAAACCATTTCATCTCAAAAAAGCCGAGTTAGTGGGGATCCTCACATGGTACTAAGCAAAAGTCAAATACTTTAAAAATTAAGGATAAAAAAAATCTCATTTTGATGATCATAAAAAATTCACAGACAATCTATAGGATGTGTAAAAGTGATAAACAATTTGGGAGTATATTTTAATGTTGTTTTGATGTTTGTTGATCCCCCCCCCGCCCCGCCAACATATAATTTACAAGTTGGGTTCTTTGTTGGCTCCACCTCCCATTTAGACCACATGATGAGATTCATGAAAATGTTTTCACAAGTCATATAAACATTAGGTGATGGGCTGGAATGGTGGCTCAGCAATTATGGCACTTGCCTGGCATGTGCAGGTATGCCCTAGCACCATGTACATAATGAAGTCTTTGAGCACCGAAAGCCACATGGAGAACTAAATAAAAATTGATTCTTTCTTTCTCTCACTGTCCCTCTCTCTTTAAAAAAAAAAGTGATATTACTAATAAGGTTGCTCTTTGAGCATTGTTCTATATTCTCTTGTGTATTTTTTGTCTTGAAAAATAGAATGTATAAAATCACCCAATTCCAGTAGATTTTTAAATTTTCTTTTATTCGTTCAACATAGTCTTACATAATGGAGGGAGTCATTGTTACACATTCGTGAACACATGGATATTGACAGAGCAAGCTAAGGCTGATACCAGTTCATGATCTCTCCCCTTTGAGTTCTCCCTGATCCCTTGTTTCCCCTATTTTACCTGTGTTTTAGTTGGGCTTCTCATGGATGTCAAAGGTTCCCCACTGGGTTGATAACCCCCCTACTCCCTCCCTCCAGCTGCCTTGATATGCCCCCTAATCCCTCTCTCCCCTCTCTGCCCCGCTTCTTTCACCCCCCAGCATCATAGGCAAGGTTCCCCCTGCTCGGGTAAAAATTCACCCATGTTGAGGTTATTATTAGCTTAGTCTACTTTCAATCTGTCTCCAGTTGTATTCTAGCTTCCACATATGAGAGAAAGCATCCGGCTCTTGAGTCTCTGAGTATGGGATATTTCACTCAGCATAATTTTTTCCATCTCCATCCGTTTGGCCACAAATGCCATGATACCGTTCTCTGCAGATTTTTAAAGATTAAAGAGCTTGTGTCTCAGATCTTTATACTGATCATTGTTTACCAGTGATATCTGGGACGCTTTCTAGAAGTTAGTGTAAAAAATAAGCAAACATACCTAAATATCCACTTTATTCTCCTAGTCCTGGTAACTTGCTTTAGTCTCTAAAAGCAGAGTGCAGGCAATGACAGAAACCTTTTGAGAGAGTCCCGTTCCCTTCTTTTTGTGATAGTTAAAAGGTTAAGTTAATCTAAAATTTCTCAGTTGTTGGAGGTGAAAGAATACAGAATTACATGAGGGACGGTGCCTTTGTTTTCCTTTTTTTGTCCATTAGGAAGTTGGCTTACCCAGAGTTCTGTGTATACAATAGACCCTCAGTAAGGTTTCTTGATTAATAAGCCCTACAAGTCACATTTGTTTCTGAGTAGAAAGCCATCTGAAATTCATTTAAATCAACGGATACCGAGATTATGTCATTAAACAGTTCTTTTTGTTACAAGAGAATGTATATTACAGCAGACTTTCCCGTTCAACAGTTTGAGAATCAGTTTTGTATTTAGTTTTTCATGTGACTCTCATTGCTCCAACACTTTATTGTATACAGTGGTGCTGGGGTTTGAACCTGCATCCTTGCACAGATCAGGCAAGTGCTGTAACCGCTGAGCCACCGCTGCAGCCCCCCATTCAACAGCTTGAAATGCTTCATTTTAAGTGTTGGGGACTCTTTCGATGGCAAAATTTCTTCCTGCCTGCCTTTATTTTTCTACTTTTTCCATTTTTTTATTGGTGCATTGTAGTGGTACATAGTTATGGAATTTATTATTATATATATTGTACATGCATACAATATAACAGTGTAATTTGGCCAGTATCACTCCCCAGCACCTTCCCAGTCACTGCTGTGCTCCTACCACCTAATCTCTTTCCTCTTCTTATCTCTCTGATTTTAATGAAATCCACCCCCACCTTCCTTTTTATTTTTCCTTTCTAGTTTCCACATATGAGAGAAAACATAGGCCCCTTGACCTTCTGAGTTTGACTTATTTTGCTTAACATGATGGTTTCCAGTTCCATCCTGTGAATGACATCATTTCCCTTTTCCTTATGGCTGAATGAAGTTCCATTGTGTATATATACACCGCACTTTCTTCATCCGTTCTTCTGTTGCTGCTTCCATAGTTTGGCTGTTGTGAATTGTGCTGCTGTAAACATGGGTATGCATGTATCCCTGTTGTAAGATGGCTTTAATTCTTCAGGATAAATATTGAGGAGTGGTCTAGCTGGGTCGTGTTGTGCTTCCATGTCTAAGTCTTCAGGAACATCTGTGCTGGGTTCCAAATGATTGTACTAATTTACAACCCCACCAATGATGGAAAAGTATTCCTTTTTTGCCACATCCTCTCCAACATTTATTGTTATTTGTATTCTTGGTGACTGTCACCCTGACTAGTGTGAGCTGAAATCTTGGTGTAGTTTTGATTTGCATTTACCTAATTGCTAATAATGTTGAACACTTTTTTCCGTATATTTGTTATCTTCATGCCTTTGTTTAATACAGGCTGCACACCCTTCCCAGACTTTTAGCCTCTCAGTGTAGATCCTGGACTAGCAGCATCACCATTGCCTAGGAACTTGTTAGAGATACAGATTATTGGGCGTTGGGCTTGTAGCTGAGTAACAGCCCATGCTTCCCATTCTCAATGCTCTGGTTCCATCCCAGCACCCACCCCTGAAGAAGAAATGCGGATCCTGTAGTCTTCCCCCAGGTCTGCCTACAGAATCAGGGGCTTTGGGGATGGTCCAGCCACTGTCCAGGGGGTCCTGATACAGCCTGGGCTTTATAACCACTGTTCCAAGGGATCCCTCTTCTCCTCTCCACATCTCCTTTTCCTACCTTTATCCCGTGTGGTGGGAGGAGGGGAACAGAGAAACCAGCTCTTTTGGGCTGTAGTCCTTGAGGGCTAGAGGCTTGTTTTCTCCTCCTTCCCCTTATTTCTGCCTCAGGATAAGTTTGAATGGTGGAAAACCCAACAAGATGGATCAATTTTTCCCAGTGACAGATGGGACCCTGGGAACCTGTGCAGGTGTAGCCATGCATTTCAGCACAGTTTGTATTCTATGCACATTGAATGTGTTTGACATCTTGTAAATATATCTATAAATGGGAGCTTCATGTGGTTAGGTCTTCCTACTCCTGTTCCTTAACATGGAACATGCTTAAAGCATACTTCTTTATATTTTAAAAAACTATTTTTATGGAGAACTGGTACCTAGACCGTGTGCATCAAACACACTATGGGATGTGTACCAAATGCAGTTTGTGGGGCCCAACCCGGAATCCACAGGGGTAGATGCTATGACCTCATTTTCATAAGTACCCAGCTGGCTGATCCACACTGAAGCTTGGGGACCCTGAGTTTAAAGTGCACATCTTGGAATAAAAGATGTCAGAGGCACAGAACAATGAGAAAGATGTTAGGCAATTAATAAAAGTAGCAAAGGAGTGACTGTGACATTTTATTTTAGAGATAGGTGCTGTTACTTAAACTAGTTTAGGGGCTTGAGTGGTGACTCAGCAGTTGTGGTGCTTTTCTGGCAAGCACAAGGACATGGGTTCCAGCCCCAGCACCATGTGTGTGAAGCGTTGGAACAATGAAGGCCACGTGAAAACCTAAATAAAATTGATTCTCTTTCTCTCTCACTGTCCCTCTCTCTTACCAAAAAAATAAAAAATAAAAAAAATTAAAAAAAAAAAAGGTTTAGCAGTGAAATGGAGCAAGCGCTTGCCTAGAGCATGCCCTCACCATTAGCAGGACAGTGCTTCCTTGTGTCAGTTTCAGGAAGTTCCCGAGGAGGAGAGGATGCTCTTGGTTGTCTTGCTGGTTCAATCCTGGAAGGCGCTGGCGGAAGACATGGGATGTTTGAAAACAGCACGGTTAAGAATTTCAGCATCAACACACACTTTCATTTGTTGGGGTCTGACCTTTACTTTATCAGCTGCCCTGGATCTTGTTGCTGTTTGCATAAGCTCCTTCGGGAAGGGCTGCTAGATTGTATGTTGTTAAGCTTGAAAAACAGGTGTCCACACGGGCTTCAGAGGTTTTGAATTGGTATCACCTGCCAATTATTCTAGAGCCTTCAAAAGGCGCAGGTAGAGGCTTATTGGTCAAACCTGCGCCTCCGAAATCCAGGTGTGGCAATGAAGAGCTAATGCAGAGAGGCCTCGAGGGGGCGGGTGAAGGCTTTTAAAAGAAGAGGCTGCAGCCAGCGGTTAGAAGCTCTCGCACTTCTCTGCTGGACGTGGTGTCCCTGCTCCTTCAGGAGAGAGCTCTTCCTTTGGGACAGAGCTCTAGTACTTTGCTGCTGGACGTGGTGTCCCTGCTCCTTTGGAAGATGAGCTCTTGCCAGCAGCCGAACCTGCCTATGCCTCGATCCTGAACTTCCCAGCTTCCAGAACTGTGAGTAATTGCTGTCCATGTTTGTTCGGGAGTGCAGTCTTGCAGCGTTGCCTTGACTTGTTTGAGATCACCCAATATTAGGCATTTTGTCATAGCAGCACAAATGGACGAATAGACTAAGACATTCACGTTGCCTTGAAAGAGAGATGTAAAGCATGGACATATAAAAAGAGAGGTAAAGCTTGGATAAAGAAAGACCGTTTCGGGTCTCTGGCCTGTGGTTTTTCTCATCCCCAGCCCGTCCCTCAGGTCAGAACCCGGCTGGACCGGGACATTTATTAGTGTGTTTTTAGGAAGGGAATTGCCTTTTGTAAGATTGGAACCCTTTATAGAAAAAGATGAAGGAACTGGCTTGTGTGTCCTGTGAAATAGGGCCTGTTTTTCCTCATTAAGCATTTTTTTTCTTCAAAATAAATTTGCACAATTTATTCAAAATGCACAATTTGCCTGAATATTGAAAAAAATTGTCTTTAAAAAATGTTCTCTAAGAAGAAAGGTACTTTTTCGGGGAAAGCTTATTTAAATAGTTTTTGTAGTCATGTCTATATCTCATTAAATACGGTATTTTATCTGTAGTTAGTGCTAATAGCATGTAGCTGTTTCAAAGCATCTGTAAGTTACTTTTGATAGATATCCAAATGTTGAAATATCATATAAAGCCCGCAGTCTGAGAAAAGTTTTGAAAAAACCCAGATATGAGAACTTACTTTAAAATATGGATTAAAAAAAAGCTGTAGTTCTCAATCTCAGCGTGGGAAAGCAGCAGGATAATAAAGCAAAATTATAGATTAAATCAGTAAGCATGTGCCAAAAGTGGGCTATGTTAAAATTTCTTTTATGTTCCTTTTTATTTTATTTTTTTTCAGGGCTGAGGACTGAACTCGGGGCCTTGCGCATGCTAGGCAAGCGCTCTGCCACTGAGCTAAATCCCCAACCCCTATTACTTTTTATTTTTAAGGAGAGAGAGAATGAATCAATTTTATTCATTTTTGGCCTTTGTTTCTTTGACACTTAGTCGTGTATATCTATGGTGCTGGGGTTTGAACCTGGGTCTTTGCCCGTGCCAGGCAAGAGCTCCAATCACTGAGCCACTGCTCCAGCCTCTTTTCATCCATTGTAAAATGCATCTTATTATTATGTTTTTTAAGAGGGGGAGAGAGAGTGAGAGAGGTGATATTTTAAAAAATATTTTTCATCTGATTTTTGTTTTTCCTCCACTTCATTGAGTATGTGGTGCTGGGGATCGAACCCAGGTCCTCATGCCAGGCAAACACTCTACAGCACTGAGCTGCCTCTCCAGTCCTGAAATACATCTTAGTTTTAAAGCAGTTTTAGGCTAAGAGCCAAACTGAGCAGAAAGAAGAGGTCCTGCAGACTCTGCTCCTACAAACACAGAGCTTCCCCACCATCAAAATGCGCCTTGCATGTGCGAGGATGCGAGTTCAAACCCCAGCACCACATACACAATGAAGTCTTGGAGCAACGAAGGCCACATGAAAAACTAAAATAAAATTGATTTTCTCTCTCTCTCTCTCTCTCCAAAAAAAAAAATTAAAATGCTACACCAGAGTGGTAATTTTGTTGCACCTGATTAACCTGCAACGACATATCATCACCCAAGGACTGTAGTTGGCGTTAGGATCCCTCTTGGTGCACATGCTGTGGGTTTGGACAATGGTATAATGACATATTGCCACCGTTACAGTATCAGGCAGAAGAGTTTCACTGCCCTGCAAATTCTCTGTTCATCCCTCTTTCCTGCTCAGTCTTTGACAACTACTCAGGCTTTTACTGTCCGCAGAGCTTTGCCTTTTCCAGAATGTCACGTCGTTCAGATCATAGAGTAAATAATCTTTTCAGATTGACTATTTTCACTTAGAAATATGTGTGTAGTTTCCTATGTCTTTCCATGCCTTGATGGCTCATGCATTGTTTAGCACTGGATATATACAGCATTTGATCCATTCACCTACTAGAGGACATCTTGGTGCCTTCTCAGTTTTGACAATTATGAACCAAGCTGCTACAACAATTTGGGTTTTTGTGTGGACATATGTTTTCAATTTAATTAGGTAGATGCTGACAAGTGTGATTTCTGGATCATATAGTGAGAATGTGTTCAGTTTTTTTAAAGAAATTGAAATTGTCCTCCACAGTGGCTGTACTGTTTTGCAATCCCACCAGCAGTAAATTAAGAGCTTGTTCCACATCCTTGCCAGCATTTGGTATCAGTGTTTTAGATTTTGGCCGTACTAATTAGTATGTAGTGTTATCTCATTATTGTTCTAATTTGTAACCCCCTAGTGAAATATAATGTTGAATGTCTTTTTATAAGCCCATTTGCCATCTACACATGAGGTATTGTCTTCTGTGGTGAGGTACCTGTTCAGGTCTTTTCCCTATTTTTAAAGTGTGTTGTTCATTTTCTAATTGTTGAATTTTAAGGTTCTTTTTATATTTTGGATAATAGTCCTTTAATCAGATATGTTTTTTTGCCAATATTTCCTTCTGTCTGTAGCTTATCTTTTCATTCTCTTGACATATTATTTTGCAGAAGAAAAGCTTATTTATATATTTTAATGAAATCAAGTTCATTGTTTCGTGGGGCATGCTTCTTGTAGTTCTTTGATAGATCATACCTTCGGTGTCGAATCAAAAAGTTGTTGCCATACCTAAGGTCATCTAGATTTTTTCCCCAAGGTATGTTCTAGGGGTCTTTAGAGTTTTGCATTTTAGACAGTTTGAGTTAATTTTTGTGATTGGCATAAGGTTTGTATCTAGTTTACTTATTTTTTGGCATACGGATGTCTAGTTGTGCCAGCATTATTTGTTGAAAAGATTATCTTTGCTCGCTTTGTCAAAGATCAGTTCAGTGTTCATGTGGGTCGATTTCTGGACTCCTTATTCTGTTCCATTGATCTATTGTCTGTCCTTTTGCCAGTACAACTTTGTCTTGATTACTTATTTTATTTTTTAAAGAGAGAAAGAGCATCAATTTTATTCAGTTTTTCATGTGGGTTTTGTTGCTCCGAGATTTTGTTGTGTACGTGGTGCTGGGGTTTGAACCCACGTATTTGCACATGCCAGGCAAACGCTGTAACCACTGAGCCACCGCTCCAGCCCTTGATTATTTTTTACGTGAGTCTTGAAATCAGGTAGTGTCAGTCCTCAGACTTTGTTCTTCTCCTTAAATATTATGTTGGCTTTTCTGTGTCTTTTGCCTCTCCAGATAAATTTTAGAATCAGTTCATTGTTATTTACAAATTTGCTAGTATTTTCATTAGGACAGACTTGACTCTGTAGATCATGTAGGGGAGAACTGACGCCTTAATAATACTGAGTCTTCCTATCCATGAGCATGGAATATTTCTCCATTTGTTTGGTTATTTGATTTCTTTCATCGGAGTTTTATAGTTCTCTATCTTTCCCCATTCCCCTTCTATATATATTAGATTTGTACCCAGGTATTTCATTTGTGGGGTGCTAAATAGTATTTCTATTTTCAAATTCTACTTGTTCATGGCTGAAATATAGGCTGATTTTTGTTTACTAACCTCATATTGTATAAATTTGTCATGATTACATACTAGTTCTCAGATTTTTTTATTTCATTCACATTTTCTATATAGGCAATTAGATGATCCAGCAACAAAGGAAGTTTTATTTCTTCCTTCACAATTATTACTGTGTATTTATTTTTCTTGTTTTATTGCATTAGCCAGAACTTCCAGTATTTATTGAAAAGGAATAGTGAGAGGGGGCATCTTGCCATGTTCCTCATCTTAGCAGGAAAAATTTCTTGTTTTTCAGCATTATGGATGCTGTTATCTGTATGAATATATGAAATATATTTACATGTACATACACACACACACACACGTTTTTTTCAAGTTGAAGTTTCCTTCTATTCCTGGAATGCTTGGAGTTTTAACCATGAGTAAGTGATGGATTTTGTCACTTTTTCTGTATCTGTTAATATGATTACAAGATTTTTTTTCTTCAGCTTATTATGTTGTAGGTTACATCAATTGATTTCCAAATATCGAATCAATCTTATATACTTGGGGATAAATCTTCCTTGATCATGGTGTATAATTCTTTCTATACACTGTTGGATTCAAATTTGCTAGTATTTTACTGAGGATTTTTGCATCTGTATTTGAGAGATACTAGTCTGCAGTTTTCTGTTCTCATTAATGTCTTTGAATGGTTTTGGTATTAGAGTGATGCTGGCCTCAGTTTTTCTGAGTTAAAGAAGACTCCCTCTTCTATCTTATGAAGGAGATTATAGAGAATTGGCATAATTGCTTCCTTCAGTCTTGTGTAGAATTCACCAGTGAACTCATCTTGGCCTGGTGCTTTCTGTTTTGGAAGATTACTGATTACAAATTGAATTTCTTCAATAGATAGAGGACTATTCAAATGGCCTTTTCTTAGGTGAGTTTTGGCAGATTGTGCCTTTCAAGGAATTGTCCGTATCATTTAGGTTTTCAAGTTTGAGGGTGTAAAATTCACCGTAATCATTTACTATCCTTTTAATGTCCATTGGATCTATAGTAATGTCCCCTCTTTCATTTCTGATACTACTGATTTGTGTCTTCTCTTTTTTTTTTTTTTTTTTTTGGCTAGATTTTACTAATAATTTCAAAGAACCAGATTTAGGTTTTATTGATTTTTTTTTTTTTCTTTTTCTATTCAATTTCATTGAGTTCAGTTCTGAGTTTTATTTCATTTCTTCTATTTATTTTGGAATTCAATTACAATTCTTTTTCTGGTTTACAAAAGTGGAAACTTAGAGTTTTAGATCATTTTTATTTTGTAATATATGCATTTAATGATATGAATTTTCCTCTAAACTGCTTTATCTACATCCCACAAAATTCAGTGAGTTGTATAACATTTTATTTTTTTGGTTCTGGGTATTGAACGCAGGCCTACCACTGTGCTACACCCCAGCCCTTTTTGTTTTATTTTGCAACAGGTTCTTGCTGAGACTGGCCTATAACTAGCAATCCTTCTGCCTCAGCTTCTTGAATTGATGGGATTATACGTATGCCCCACCATGTTCAGCTATGAGTTTATTTTAATTTTCATTTAGGTCAAACATCTTTTATAATTTTTCTTGAGATTTCTTCTTTGAATCATGCTTTACTTGGAAGTATTTTGCTTAATCTCTTAAAGTATTTCAGGATTTTTTTCCCCCAGCTATCTTTCAGATATTGATTTTTTTTTTTATCTTAATTCATTTATGGTCTGAAAGCAGTTACAATATTATTTGTACCCTTTCAAATTTGTTAGGTATATTTTATGGCCTGGTATGTGGTTATCTGGGTGAAGGTTCTTTATAAATTTGAGAAGCATGTGTGTTTTGCTGTTGTTGGGTAAAGTAGTGACATACATCAGTTATATCTAGTTTAATTGCTGGTGATTTTTGGCTTTCATTTTTTTCAACTGTGTTCTTATTTTCTGCCTGCTGAATCTGTCTTTTCCTGATAGCAGGGTGCTGACGTTTCCAGATGTAGTAATGGATTCACCTGTTTCTCCTTGAAGTTCTGCCATTTTTGCCTCTCAGATTTTGATGCCTTGTTAGGTGCATGTACATGAAGGCTGGTGTGTCTTGGAGAATTATACCCTTATGTGTAATAATGATCATCAATGACTTGCTCTGAAGTCAGTTCTGTGTAAAGTTAATATAGCTATTCCTGCTTTTTAAAAATTAGCATTAGCATTATATCTCCTTCATTTCTGTCTTTATATTGAAATTTTTATTTGTAGACAATGTTCATAGTTGGGTCTGGTGTATTTAGATGATTGATGTTTACAGTGGTTGTTGATATACTTGAGATAATATCTACTGCCTTTATTGTTTGTTTCCAATTCTGGCTTTCATTTTTTTCCCCCTATTTTTGTGGTTTTGATGGAGCATTTTTATATAATTCTATTTTCTCTTTTTCTTGGTAGGTATGCTTTTCTTTTTCTTTCTAATCACCTTTTTTAATGGTTGCAGTATACATTTATAACTAATCCAAGTCCACTGTCGAAGATCACCACCATTTTACCATTAGTGGTAAAACTTACAACCAAATAATTCTAATTCCTGTCTCTTGTATTAATGCTATCATACATTTCATTTATACATAATATGTATAAAAATATAAGCATGGATATATATATATATACATATACATGTATAACTGAACACATTGCTATTATTTGGGGTAAATTCTGTTAGAGAAATTAAGAATTAGAAAAATGAAAGTTTTGATTTTTACCTTCAATTGTTCTTTCTTCAGAGTTCTTTTCTTTGTTTAAATCTGAGTTTCTGACCTTTGTCTTGTCTTTCTTTCTGAAGACTTTTTTTTTTTTTTAACTTTCTTGCAAGAAGGGACTACCAGCATGAAATACCCTCCATTTTTGTTTTTCTGAAAAAGTATTTCTTGTTCACTCCTAAGGGATACATTTTCAGGGCACAGAGTTTAGTTGTTTAGTTGTTTTTTCTCTCTCCACACTGTTTCCCTCCATTCTCTCTTGCTCTGTGGTTTCTGAGGATGTCATTCTTATTCTTATTTTTGTTCCTCAATATGTAAGGTGGCCTCCTTCTGGTTCCTTCAAGAGCTTTCCCTTTATCTCTGATGTGCCATGGTATACCTTTTTAGAGTTTGTTTCTCTGCTTACATTACTTTTTTCTTTTCTTTTCTTTCTTTCTTTCTTTTTTTTTTTTTAAGAGAGAGACAAAGGGTCAACTTTATTCATCTGGTCTTTCTTTCTCTGACACTTAGTTGTGTATGTGGTGCTGTGGTTTGAACCTGAGTCCTTGTGCATGCCAGGCAAGCGCTCCAACCTCTGAGCCACTGCTCCCACCCCTGCTCATCTATTCTTGCATGGCACCTGCTTTATCTATCCATTATCACCCTTCGAATATTAATCATAGTTAAGTTCCTGGTCTGATAATTCCAACATTCCTGTTCTGAGTCTGGTCCTGATGCTTCCTTGGTCTCTATAGGCTGTGGGTTTTTTTTTTTTTTTTTTTTTTTTTCACTTTCAGTATGTCTT